>SJYC01001998.1:0-31511 GCA_006408675.1 Madoqua kirkii
GCCATCACTGACTTGATGGACGTGAGTGTGAGTGAACTCTGGGAGATGGTGATGAACAAGGAGGCCTGGCGTGCTGAGATTCATAGGATCGAAAAGAGTCGGACACGACTGAGCTACTGAACTGAACTGAACTGAACTGAATGATGGAATTAGGGGTTAGATCAGTTCACTCACATGGGTGATGGACATTCAATTTGTTCCATCTTGTAAGTAAAACTTAGTTGAAACAAATAATGAATACAATTTTAATTTGTAAATAAACATGAGACTAAATGACATGGATACCACATCAATCCTAAGAAAGATTGCAGAGGTACAATTTATGAGGAACATGCTGTAATAAAGAGAAACAAATTTAACATACAAAAAAGGAAATGAAATTTTAGAAACACTGATAGTGTTTCAGATTGGCAAAGAATCTCTAAACAGAAAGGAAAATAATGTGCTTATGAGTGGAAGTTGATATTGGCCTTGAAACCTCATTCTTGACAATTTTACCTACATACCTGCCTGGAAGTAGCTGAAACAGGAAAAGCATTTTGTAGGAGGGTTTATTTTTTTCTGTCTTAAATAATTGGATTTAAAATTTTTTTAAATTATTAATTGGAGGATAATTGCTTTACAATGTTGTGTTGGTTCTGCCAGTCATAGGTGTGTACATCTCCACTGTCTTTAACCTCCCTCTCATACCCTACTCCATCGCCCCCAGTTGTCACAAAGCTTCAGGTTGAGCTCCCTGTTTTATATATTTAGAAACTTCCCACTAGTTATCTGTTTTACATGTGGTGGTGTATATGTCTCAATGTTAATCTTTCAATTTGTCCCACCCTCTCCTTCCCTCAGAAGGAGTCTGTTCTCTATGTCTGCGTCTATATTCCTGCCTTGCAAATAGGTTTATCAATATCATTTTTCTCAAGCACACACACACACACACACACACACACACACACACACACTTATGTGTGTGTGAGTATCAATATAGGATATCTGTCTTTCTCTTTCTGACTTACTTCACTCTGCACAACAGGCTCTAGGCTATTTTTAGGGTGCCTTTAATTTTGAATCTGCTAGATACCTATGCTGATGACCAACTACATATCCTAACATGAATAAAACTACCCAGATTTTGTCAGCAGATACAACACACTTTAATTTCCATAAAAGTTAATCTAGGAACAGAGTGCTTCAATTCTGAAAAGGGATCTAACTTTCCCTGCAATGGATTTGAAAGAACAAACATACCATGTTTGTGTATAGTAAGTGACAGATTTTTCTAAAGATGTGAAAGATGAGATCTGGATGAATTATGGGAATAAAATTAAGGAAGGCAAATTTACAGCAATTACTAATGGTCTGAAATGCAATAAATTGAAAGTTTTAATTTTTTTTTCCCAGAAAGTACTACTGATATGAGAAAATTAAGTGTCATTTCTCTACTAAGTTTCTACCCCCACAGAGGGGAACCTTATGCCAAGAAGGAGCTGCAGAAAAAAAGTCATCTATAGAAAAAGTAGTTTTAAAACATAAACCCAAATGATCAGCAAACAGAAGCAGTCTTCTAGAAATTAAACTGATACTCAAGAGAAAATATCCCCCAGGGTGAGCATGACTACTTCCTATTTCAGAGCAGCTGATCTTTGAAGAATCCTCCAGAATGAGAGTGACTTCCTGACTCAAAAGAATTATAAAAGTTTACAGGGTCAAAACATCTATATTCTCGTGGATAACTTCATGTACATCTATGAAGTTAAGATGTTAGGTGGTTTTATTTAAAAATAGTTTTGAATTTGGGGTTTAAGATGCAAAAGAAAACAAAAATATGAAATTCAGAGATCTTTATCTGAAAATTAGTTAATAACAAATGAATTTCTTAACTTTTTTAATGATAAAATTAAATATATGTGAAATAATAACAATAGTAATAGTATTTGTAATAAAACTTTCACTTAAGGTAATTTACTAACCTCATTCTAGTGGAAATAGAGAAATATAAGAGAAAGAAGAAGCACAATCTGGAATCAAGATTGCTGGGAGAAATATCAATAACCTCAGATATGCAGATGACACCACCCTTATGGCAGAAAGTGAAGAGGAACTCTAAAGCCTCTTGATGAAAGTGAAAGAGGAGAGTGAAAAAGTTGGCTTAAAGCTCAACGTTCAGAAAACGAAGATCGTGGGATCTGGTCCCATCACTTCATGGGAAATAGATGAAGAAACAGTGTCAGACTTTATTTTGGGGGGCTCCAAAATCACTGCAGATGGTGACTGCAGCCATGAAATTAAAAGATGCTGACTTGGAAGGAAAGTTATGACCAACCTGGATAGCAAATTCAAAAGCAGGGACATTACTGTGCCAACAAAGGTCCACCTAGTCAAGGGTATGGTTGTTCCAGTGGTCGTGTATGGATATGAGAGTTGGACAGTGAAGAAAGCTGAGTGCAGGAGAATTGATGCTTTTGAACTGTGGTGTTGGAGAAGACTCTTGAGAGTCCTTTGGACTGCAAGAAGATCCAACCAGTCCATCCTAAAGGAGATCAGTCCTGGGTCTACAGAAAAAGTAGTTTTAAAACATAAACCCAAATGATCAAACAGAAGCAGTCTTCTAGAAATTAAACTGATACTCAAGAGAAAATGTCCTTCATTGGAAGGAATGATGCTAAAGCTGAAACTCCAATACTTTGGCGACCTTATGCGAAGAGTCGACTCATTGGAAAACACCCTGATGCTGGGAGACATTGGGAGCAGGAGGAGAAGGGGACGACAGAAGATGAGATGGCTGGATGGCATTGCTGACTCGATGGACATGAGTTTGAATAAACTCCAGGAGCTGGTGATGGACAGGGAGGCCTGGAGTGCTGCGATTCATGGGGTTGCAGAGTCGGACACGACTGAGCGACTGAACTGAACTGAATGCAAAAACGATAGTTTGTGGGACTGGAAGATGGAAACAAACATAGTAGATTTAATGGAATATGAAAACACAATTAGATAACAAACATTAATGAAGTGTTATGAGAATTGTCAAAGTGTTGACTGCCTGTTATCTGATTACATGAACTTGAAGTGAAGCAAGATAACGGGTCTGTGTGTGTGTGTGTGTTAGTCCCACTCATATGCTTTTGCCATTTGCATTCCTAAAATAAATAATCATAGGGTTTAAATAAAGTTACATTTATTACTTTATTAGATAAAGTTACAATAGAAGTATATAGGACATATTTTATTTGGTTGTAAGAGAAGGAGATGACAATGGATCAGAGAAGCACATATGTTAAGAAGAAACTATGTTAAAATATCATGAAAGTGAAAGTCACTCAGTCATGTCCCACTCTTTTTGACCCCAAGGACTATACAGTCCATATTCTCCAGGCCAGAATACTGGAGTGGGTAGCCTTTCCCTTCTCCAGGTGATCTTCCCAACCCAAGGATCAAACCCAGGTATCCCACACTGCAGACAAATTCTTTACCAGGTGAGTCAGAAGAGAAGCCTGGGAATACTGGAGTGGGCAGCCTGCCACTTCTCCTGTGGATCTTCTTGACCTTGGAATCAAATCGGGGTCTCCTGCAATGCAGCTAGATTCCTTACTAACTGAGTATCAGGGAACCCCAAATATCATGAAGAATGGGTCATATTTATGGAATGAGTTAAAGATTAATTGGTATTTTTAATGCAGTATACAATGGGTATTAATAAGAAATGTTATTGGACCCCATGATGTAACATGCTTTCCATGTGTAGTATAACTGATGGGTGAGGTACACAGAAGAGAAGAATATGATTACACGTATCTGTTCTCCCAGTAACAAGGAATGAGTTTAAGAAAGTCAGTTCTCATTGCAGTAGAAATGGGACGGCTTAAAATGTTTTGAATAAGAATTAGGCAAAAGTTTTTGGTGAAAATATTTGAATTGAAAGGAGATGGAATTCCCTGGTGGCTCAGACGGTCTACAATGCGGGAGACCCGGGTTTGATCCCTGGGTCAGGAAGATCCACTGGAGAAGGAAATGGCAAGGCACTCAAGTACTATTGCCTGGAAAATCCCATGGACAGAGGAGCCTGATAGGCTACAGTCCATGGGGTAGCAAAGAGTCGGACATGACTGAGTGACTTTACTTACTTTACTTACAGAGAAAGAAATGGATGAACCCAAAGAAAAACAATTGTAAGCCTGTGTCATATATAATTTCACTTTTAAAAGAGGTGAAACAATTTAATACTATTGCTGCACAATAAAGCTCTAAATAAAAATGCATACATTGTATTGTTTCTGGTATCATTACTGCTGCTGCTCAGTCACTTCCGTCATGTCTGACTCTTTGTGATCCCAGGAGCCATAGCCTGCCAGGCTCTTTGTCCATGGAATTCTCTAGGCAGGAATACTGGAGTCGGTTGCCATCCCCTCCTTCAAGGGATCTTCCTTACCCATGGATCAAACCTACATCTCCTATATCTCCTGCATTTTAGGCAAATTCTTTTACTGCCGAGATACCAGGGAAGCCCTCTGGTATCACTACATCCAAGTATAAGAAAATGAAGATTTTATTTCTCTAATTTATTTTTAACTGCAAGTCAGTTCATCGCTGAGGTTTCAAATCTCATTTCTTATAATGTGAGCAAGGCAAAGGCAGGAGTACTTGCAGGGATTATATAGGTTCACGCATCTGATCAGTTAACGGAAGGGAAAAATTGCTCAAAAGCATTAATGAATTAACCGTCTTGAATTTACCATATCTACAGATGGAGTACAAATTAAGAAAAATCAAATTATCATCACAATTGCGGGGAGCTGCCCTGGGAAAGGGGTCTTGTTCTCAAGACATAGCTCTGGGAGCTGCCTTATCATAAGGGTTTGTTTAGCACAAACATAGCTCTCTGTCCTGCCACCCCTGTGTTTCTTGGCTGCATCTCAAGCAGACATCTGGGTCCTTGACTTGTTGCTTAGACACACAGACCTTTATCATAAGTATTGTTGGAGGATCTTAATAGAAACAACAAGGTGTATGGCATGGGAACCCGCGAAGTCGGCTGACAAACTTAAGGTGTTTATGTAATTCAGAAAGAATTTATTGTTCTGTTTTCTTGCTTGAAAAACATATAAAAAGTTGCATTTGAAACAAAGCCGGAGTCAGTGTATGTAGGCTTGCTCTGAGGCCTGCTGCACCTGATCCTCTCGACCCCATTCTTTGTTTCGTTTCTTTCTTTCTTAGCCACGTTGCCCCCTTTGCAGGACCTGCTCGACTTTGCCAGCTGGAACCGGCAGGTGGCGCCCGAACAGGGACTTGAAGAGGGAGACTGCAAAGTCGGCCACTGCCCGGGAGAAGGGGTACCCAGTGATTCGTGAAGTGGGTGTGGTCAGGGAGAGTATTGGCGAGAGTAAGAAATTATGGGGCAAGGAAGCAGCAGACAGCTGTTTGTACATATGTTAAAAATAATGCTTAAGGCTACAGGTGTACATGTGAATAAGGTACAATTGGATAAATTTTTAGCTTTTGTAGAAGAAGTGTGCCCATGGTTCCCCGAGGAGGGAACTATGAGTTTAACAACCTGGAAAAAAGAAGGAGAAAAATTGCGCGAGCATTACTCTTTGCATGGCCCTAATAAAGTTCCAGTTGACACTTTCTCTTTATGGACCTTGATATGAGATTGTTTAGACCCCGAACATGAAGGGCATAAGATGCGGCTTGCTATGAAGGGGGATACTCAGGTTACCGAGTTGATAGGTTTAGAGCCTACTGCCCCCGCTGCGGAGCCGTTATATGCGGTCCCTGAGGGAGTTGTAAATCTGAAAAGAAGAGATTCTATGGATTCCCAGACGGATCCCGCTGATCAAGCTGACTTAGAGGATCAGGCCGCCCATTATCATGATGATGAGTCTCCATGGGAGGTAATGACGAGCCGCCCCGAAACAGGGTCCTGATACAGACAAATAGGACCTTCAGCAGCTGCGGAAAAATGCTAACTGAAGTTATAAAGCAGCTGCCAGAACAGAATCCTCAAAAGGAGGCCAGAAGTCCACCCCCCTTGTGCCCGCCCTCAGTGATTGCCAGGCTAGACCCACCCGCCCTTTGAGGCAACCATTGGCCCTCCGGCTATGGCTATGGTTTGTCAACAAAATAACTCAGTGTCTGGTAAGGTGCTGTCTCCACTACAACAAGCACTGAGACACGCTAATAAAGAGGGAGAAGGCTTGGCCGGGTTTCCTGTTTTATATCCTGTGCTTGAAAATGCCCAACGACAAAGATATTATGAGCCGCTGCCTTTTAAGAGTTAAAAATGGCATGTGCGCAATACGGGCCCACTGCTCCGTTTACAATGGCTATTGTGGAAATATTGGGGAATCAGTATCTTCCCCTCGGTGATTGGAAGCAGATCGCTCGAGCCTGTTTGACTGGTGGAGACTGTCTGTTGTGAAAGTCAGAATATGCTGAGCATGTGGAACAGCGGCTGACACTAATCGTCAGCAAGGAATTCAGGTCTCTTATGAAATGTTGCTTGGGGAGGGAGCCTATAGAGACATGAATAACCAGCTTAATTATTTGCCTAATGCTTATCCACAAATTAATGCTGTTGCTCTTGCGGCTTGGAGGAAGCTGCCTAGCTCTGATTTAAAAAAACAGAGAATCTGTCTAAAATATGGCAAGGCCCCGACGAGCCATATCAGGACTTTGTAGCCAGACTGCTGATACCATTGGCAAGATAACTGGGGATGAACAAGCGGGGATGGTTCTTGCCAGACAACTAGCCTATGAAAATGCTAATTCCGCTTGTCAGGCAGCCCTTCGGCCATTTAGAAAAAAGGCGGGGCTAGCTGATTATATAAGGATTTGTGCTGACATCGGGCCCTCCTATATGCAAGGAGTCACCTTGGCGGCTGCTTTGCAAGGGAAATCAGTAAAAGTCTTGTATCAAGAGGCTAGGAAAGGGAAATTTAAAGGCCAACCCCGAGTCGCTGGCCCACCTGGCAGTTGTTATGCTTGTGGTCAGATGGGCCACTGGGTAGCTCAGTGTCCCCAAAGATCTAAGCAACCTGTTGAAGGAGACACTGCGCGTACAGCTCAGCAGCCTAATCTGTGTCCAAGATGTAGGAAGGGGAGCCACTGGGCTAAAGATTGCAGATCCAAAACCAGTGTTAATGGAAGACCCCTGTCTGCGGTTCAGGGAAACTGGATGTGGGGCCAGCCCCAGGCCCCGAGACAATGTTATGGGGCTATGTGGGAGCCAATTCTGACGGATACAAATCAGACGACAAGGGAAAGTCTGTTAGGGAATTGTTCCGGGCCACCCCAGGGAGCGCAGGACTGGACCTCAGTTCCTCCGCCTACAGTATTGACACCTGAAATGGGTATGCAGGCCCTCCCCACAGGAGTCTATGGCCCTTTGCCGTCTGGGACCGTAGGCATTTTGCTTGGCTGAAGCAGTACAACAATGAAAGGTTTGCACGTGGCCCCAGGTGTGATTGATGCGGATTATACTGGAGAAATAAAAGTTACGGCTCATTCACCACAGGGAATAACAGTAATACACTTGGGCCTTCACATTGCCCAGTTAATTTTATTGCCCCTTGTCCAAATAGGAACTCATTGTTCCAATAACCCCAGAGGTTCGCAGGGTTTTGGTTCCTCAGGTGCCTATTGGCTGCAAACTATTGGTCAAGAGCGACCTGAGTTAATATTGGAAATACAAGGGAGACAATTTAAAGGAATACTTCATACTGGAGCCGATATCTCAGTAATTTCACAACAAGACTGGCCGGAAAAATGGCCTAAACAGATAGCTATCTCTGCCCTTCAGGGGATTGGCCAAGCTTGTAACCCAGAACAAAGTTCCTCACTTTTAACTTGGAAAGATAGTGAGGGACATGAAGGACAGTTTCAACCTTACATCCTTCCCGGCCTTCCCGTGAATTTGTGGGGGCAAGACGTTAAGGCCAATATGGGTGTTTATATGCTAGGCGCAAATGCTCAAGGAAAAAAGGGAGCCACTACAACCCTCTAAAAGACCACTCGAGCAGGGCTAGGGTATTTTTAGAAGGGGTCATCGATCCTCTTGCAATCCATGCTGATGCAATTACCTGGAAATCTAATGAGCCGGTGTGGATTGATCAATGGCCCCTCAGTGCAGAAAAAATTCAGGCCGTTGAACAACTGGTGCAGGAACAGCTTGATAGTGGCCACATTGTGGCCTCCGATTCCCCTTGGAATTCTCCTATTTTTGTAATTAAAAAGAAGTCAGGAAAATGGAGGCTATTGCAAGATCTTCGAAAGGTTAATGAAACTATGAAACGAATGGGAGCCTTGTAGCCAGGGCTAACTTCCCCTATGGCAATACCCAAGGATACTTATAAAATTATAATTGATTTGAAGGATTGTTTTTATACTATTCCTTTGGCGCCCCAAGATTGCCAAAGGTTTGCCTTTAGCATTCCTTCCACCATTTTAAAGAACCGATGAGAAGATACCATCGGAGAGTGCTTCCACAAGGTATGGCTAATCCCACCTTGTGTCAAAAATCTGTATCGCAGGCTTTGTGCTCCACTCGGAAAAAATACCCTTTTGTTTATCTGGTTCATTATATAGATGATATTCTCTTAGCCCATAAGTCTGAAGGTCTGTTATTAACAGCCTTTGCAGAGCTGAAAAAAGATCTCCAGACATTTGGTCTTGTAATCACTCAGGAGAAAAGTACAACGATTTGCCCCTTACACCTATTTGGGCTTCCGTCTAAAAAGAAAATATTTTCAAGCTCAAAAAATTAAAATAAGAAAAGATAATCTTAAAACTCTGAATGATTTTCAAAAACTCCTTGGAGATATCAATTGGATTCGGCCATACCTGAAACTTACCATGGGAGATTTAAAACCCTTGTTTGACATTCTAAACAGTGATCCTGACCTAACATCATCTCGCATCCTTACCCAAGCAGGTAGAAAAGCCTTAAATAAGGTTGAGTTTGCTCTGTCTCATCAGCATGTTATGTATTGTAATTATAAACTAGGATGGGGTTTCTATGTTTTACCTACAGAGCATTCCCCTACTGCAGTTTTATTTCAAAAACAGCCCCTTTTATGGATCCATCTCCCACCCTCTCCTTCTCGCGCCTTGCCACCCTATCATGATTTGGTGGCTACACTTGTGGCCACGGAGAAAAAAGACTCCCAACTGTATCTCGGGAGGGATCCTCATTTTGTCTGTGTACCATTTACTAAATTACAACAAGATTGGTGAGCTCAATTCAGTAACGCTTGGGCTATCGCCTTTGCTCATTATGCTTGTCAGATTGACAATCATTACCCATCAGATAAACTTTTGCAATTTGCTAGTTTACATTCATTCCTATTTCCTAAAAATACCAGTTTGCAACCCCTTCCAAATGCTATGCTTATTTTTACTGATGGTTCCTCTCATGGAATGGCAGCAGTTAAAGTTGGCAGACAGACTGTTTCTTGGCAAACCGGATGTACATCAGCCCAAGAGGTTGGGCTATGTGCTATTCGCTCTGCCTTACAACAAAATTGTGCCGTCCCTATTAATCTATATTCTAATAGTCAATATATCGTCTGTGCCTTAAGAGTAACAAAAACTGTTCCCTTTACAGGTACTACAAACTCCACTGTTCAACAGCTTTTTCGTGATGTTCAGGCCTTAGTTTAAAAATGTACTAATAAATGCTATTTCAGCCATATACAAGCCCACTCCAGTCTTCCTGGGCCACTCAGTTCTAGGAATGCCCAGGTAGATTCGGCTACACAAATTTATTTTTCCCAAGAACAATTAGCTGCTCAGTCTCACAGAATTCATCACCAAAATAGCAACAGTCTGCAGCTACAATTTAAAATTTCTCGAGAAGCTGCTTGGCAAATTGTTAAACAATGTTCTTCTTGTCTTCAGTTTTTCTCAGTTCCTCAATATGGTGTCAATCCTCGTGGTATCATCCCTAATCAAATATGGCAGATGGATGTTACTCATATTAATACATTTAAAAAACAAAAATATGTTCATGTTACAATTGACACCTTTTCGGGCTTCTTACATGCTACTCTTCAGACAGGTGAGGCTAGTAAACATTGCATTGCACATTGTCTAAAATGTTTTGTGGTCATGGGACAACCTAAAAAAGTAAAGACCGATAATGGTCCAGGATATGCAAAAAATTTTTTTCAAGCATTCTGTGTACAACTGGGCATTGCCCACAAAACGGGCATCCCCTATAACTCCCAAGGGCAGGGCATTGTTGAATGTGCCCATCAAACTTTAAAACATCAATTACAAAAGATTAAAAAGGGGGAGTTATACCCTTGCACACTGCAAAATTATCTTAATCATGCTCTCTTTATCTTGAATTTTGGCAATTAGATGCCCAGGGCCACTCTGCGGCACAAAGATTTTGGAGTCCTGACTCAAAACAGAAAAAACCCCTAGTTACTTGGAAAGACCCTTTAACTAATCAATGGCACAGACCAGACCCGATCTTGATCTGGGGCCGAGGGCATGTTTGTGTGTTTCCGCAGGATGCCGAAGCACCGCGCTGGTTGCCGGAAAGGATGGTACTAACGGCAGAGAAGATCCTTGATGAACCAAATGAGGAGGCTGACCCTGAAGGAGAGGAATGAGTTGCCTACACAAGAACAGCTGCAGGCACTTATACAACATGCCAGAGAAATTGCTCGCACTACTACAGGGTCGGGTCCCTAGTGCACCGTCGAAACTCTAGAGGAACCTGCAGCAACTCGAGCAAAACCAAGAGATTCTCCCCTCCATGCGAGATGAGGCCCTTGTCCGATGTGGTATTCGGGGGAAATCACCCCTTCCCTCTTGAACCTCGAAAGAGTCATTCCCACCCTTGCTGAGACATAAGAAATTCAGCGACATGCCCGTCTCCATGCGAGAAGAACACCAAGGGTCCAGCTCCAACTCAAGAGGAGCCCTGTTTTCCCTTGCTCAGCTCCAATGAGGCTCACTTTCCCTGCTCCGTCGGGAAAGGATTCCCGGGCTCTGAAGGCATCCCAAGAGGAGGCGTTCTTCACAGGCAAGTCGAGAGGGACTCTATGGGTCGTGCCACCATTCCAAAAGACACCAAAGGTTCCAGCCCACTCCAGATGAACCTGATTTCCCTGCACTGCCTCGACTGTCTCCCCGAGTATCAGCTCACACCGCGGTGGCACGTGTGACAGCCCTGTGGCACCTTGAGGGAAAGCCACAGCTCCCTGTGGCAACTCGACGGGAAGCCTGACACTGCTGCTACAGCTGGGGAGGAAAGCAGATGTGTATGTCTCTACTCGAGACGAGGCCTGACTCTCCTGTGGAGACTCCAGAGGAACCCCAAGTTCCATGTCAGCACTGGAGAGGAAACCTCAGGTTCTGGCCACAGCTCCAGACGAGGACTTAAGACCTAGTACCGACTGGAGAGGAAACCCCAGAGGCCACTTGAAACTCGCATGGAGACTGGCCTTTCCTGAAAGCACAGGGGCAAATCCCTGAGGTCCCCATTATAACTCGAGAGGAACTTGCCACAACTCGAGAAAAACCTGGAGATTCTCTCCTCCAGGCAAGATGAGGCCCTTGTCCGCTGAGGCATCTCGCGGGAAATCACCCCTCTCCTCTTGACCTCGAAGGGGTCCTTCACACACTTGCAGCAACTCAAGAAGTTCCTCGACATAACCGTCCCCACTTGAGAGGAACACAGAGGATCCCACCACAACTCAAGAGAAGCCCCATTTTCCCCTACTCACCTCCAGATGAGGGTCCCTTTCCCTGCTCCATCAGGAAAAGATTCCTGTTGTCCCAGTCACATCCCAAGAGGAGGTACTCTCCACAGGATAGTGGAGACTAAATCTAGGGGTTGTGCCACCATTCCAACCCCCCCACCCAAATGTCTCAGTCCACTGCAGAACCTGATTTCCCTGCACTGCCTCGACTGTCCCCCCTGAGTATCGACTCACACCATAGTGAACGTGTGACAGCCCTGTGGCACCCCAAGGGAAAGGCACAGATATCTATGTGCACTCGATGGGAAGCCTGACACTGCTGCTGCAGCTCAGGAGGAAAGCGGACATGCACGTCTCCACTCGAGACGTGAATCAGGCCTCCACGTGAGGCCTGATTCCCCTGTGGAGACTCCAGAGAAACCACAAGATCCATGTCAGCACCGCAGAGGAAACCTCAGTTTCTGGCTCCAGCTCCAGAGGAGGACTTAGGACCCGGCACCGACTGGGGAGGAAGCCTGAGAGGCCCCTCGCAACTCGCATGGAGGCCGGCCTATCCTGAGGCCACAGAGGCGGGTCTCTCAGGTCCCCATCGTAACTCGGTAGGAACCTGCAGCAAGAAAAATCAGGAGATTCTACGATCCAGGTGAGAAGAGACCCTTGTCCACTTTGGCGTCTCGGAGAATATCACCCCTTCCCTCTGAACCTCACACGGCTCCTTCCCACCCTTGCTGCGACTCAAGAATTTCCCCAACATACCTGTCTCCACTCGCGAGCAACACTGAGAGTCCTGCGACAGCTCAAGAGGAGCCTCGTTTTCCCCTGCTCAGCTCCAGATGAGGGTCCCTTTTTCTGCTTTGTCGGGAAAGGATTCTCAGCGTTCCCGTCGCATCCCAAGAGGAGTCGCTCTCCACAAGAGTTGAGAGGAACTCTAGGGGTGGTGCCACCATTCCAAAGATTCCAGAATGTCTCAGTCCACTGCAGATGAACCTGGTTTTCCTGAACTGCCTCGACTGTCACCCCGAGGATTGGCTCACACCACGGTGGCACGTGTGACAGCCCTGTGGCACCTTGAGTGAAAGCCATAGATCCCTGTGTCAACTCAGTGGGAAGCCTGATTGCTGCCAGCTCGGGAGGAAAGTGGACATGCACGTCTCCACTCAAGACAAGGCCTGACTCCCCTGTGGAGACTCCAGAGGACCCCAAGATCCATGTCAGCAATGGGGAGAAAAGCTCAGGCTCTGGCCTCTAGACGAGGACTTAGGACCCTCGAGTCCCTCAGGTCCATGTCGTAGTTCGAGAAAAACCAGGTGATTCTCCCCTCCAGGAGAGATGAGGCCCTTGTCCGCTACAGTGTCTTGGGTGAAATCACCCCTTCCCTCTTGAACCTCAAATGGGTCCTTCACACCCTTGCTGCGATTCAGAACATTCCCTGACATACCCGTCTCCACTTGAGAGGAACACTGAGGGTCCTGCCACAACGCAAGTGGAGCCCCATTTTCCCTTGCAGAGGTACAGATGAGGGTACCTTTCCCTGCTCCGTAATGAAGGGATTGCCAGCGTTTCTGTCACATTCCAAGAGGAGGTGCTCTCCACAGGACAGTCTAGATGAACTACAGGGGTCATGCCACCATTTCAAAAGACCCCCAAATGTCTCAGTCCACTCCAGATGAACCTGATTTCCCTGCACTGTCTTGACTGTCACCCCGAGGTTTGGATCACACCATGGTGGTACGTGTGACAACTCTGTGGCACCTCAAGGGAAAGCCACAAATCCCTGTGTCAAATCGATGGGAAGCCTGACAATCTGCTGCTACAGATCGAGAGGAAAGCGGACGTGCATGTCTCCACTCAAGATGAGGCCTGACTCCCCTGTGGAGGCTCCAGAGTAACCATAAGATCCATGTCAGCATTGGGGAGGAAACCTCAGGTTCCTGCATCAGGTCCAAACGAGGATTTACGATCCAGCACCGACTGGGGAGGAATTCGGAGAGGCCCCTCACAGCTCACATGCAGACTGACCTTTTCTGAGGCCACAGGGGGGATCATAACATCCCCGTCATAACTCGAGGGGAACCTGCTGCAACTCGAGAAAAGCCAGGATATTCTCCGCTCCAGGTCAGATGAGCCCTTTTCGGCTCTGGCATCTCGGGTGAAATCACTCCTTCCCTCTTGAACCTCGAAAGGTTCCTTCACACCCTTGCTGTTCATAACTCGAGGGGAACCTGCTGCAACTCGAGAAAAGCCAGGATATTCTCCGCTCCAGGTCAGATGAGCCCTTTTCGGCTCTGGCATCTCGGGTGAAATCACTCCTTCCCTCTTGAACCTCGAAAGGTTCCTTCACACCCTTGCTGTGACTCAAGAAGTTTCCCAAAATACCCATCTGCCCTCGAAAGGAACACCGAGGGTCCCGCCACAACACAAGAGGAGTCTCGTTTTCCCCTGCTCAGCTCCAGATGAGGGTCCCTTTCCCTGCTCCGTGGGGAAAGGATTCCCGGTGTGCCCATCGCATTCCAAGAGGATGCACTCTTCACAAGAGTCGAGAGGAACTCTAAGGGTCATGTCACCATTCCAAAACCCCCAAATGTCTCAGTCCTCTCCAGGTGAACCTGATTTCACTGAACTGCCTCGACGCTTACCCCGAGGATCAACTTACACCACGGTGGCACATGTGATAGCCCTGTGGCACCTCAAGGAAAGCCATAGATCCCAGTGTCACGAGATGGGAAGACTGACACTGCTGCCACAGCTTGGGAGGAAAGTGGACATGTACATCTCCACTCAAGATGATCCACTGCAGCGTCTTGGGGAAATCACTCCTTCCCTCTTGAACCTCGAAAGGGTCCTTCACACCCGTGCTGTGACTCAAGAAGTTCCCTGACATGCCCGTGTCCGCTCGAGAGGAACACCAAGGGCACCGCCACAACTCAAGTGGAGCCCCATTTTCCCCTGCTCAGCTACAGATGAGGGTCCTTTTCCCTGGTCCATCTGGAAAGAATTCTCGGTGTTTCTGTCGCATTCCAAGAGGATGTGCTCTCCACAGGAGAGTCGATAGGAACTGCAGGTGGTCCTTCACACCCGTGCTGTGACTCAAGAAGTTCCCTGACATGCCCGTGTCCGCTCGAGAGGAACACCAAGGGCACCGCCACAACTCAAGTGGAGCCCCATTTTCCCCTGCTCAGCTACAGATGAGGGTCCTTTTCCCTGGTCCATCTGGAAAGAATTCTCGGTGTTTCTGTCGCATTCCAAGAGGATGTGCTCTCCACAGGAGAGTCGATAGGAACTGCAGGGGTCATGCCACCATTCCAAAAGACCCCCAAATGTCAGTCCACTCCAGATGAACCTGAGTTCCATGCACTGCCTCGACTGTCATTCTGAGGTTCGGCTCGGCTCACACCATGGTGGCACATGTGACAGCCATGTGGCACCTCGAGGGAAAGCCACAAATACCTGTGTCAAATCGCTGGGAAGACTGCGACTGCTGCTAAAGCTCGGGAGGAAAGAGGACGTGCATGTCTCCACTCAAGATGAGGCCTGACTCCACTGTGGAGACTCAGAGTAACCATAAGATCCATGTCATCACTGGATAGGAAACCTCAGTTCCGGCCTCAGGTCCAAACGAGGATTTAAGACCTGACACTGACTGGGGGGGAATCTCGAGAGGACCCTCGCAACTCACATTGAGACTGGCCTTTCCTTAGGCCACAGGGGCGGGTCCCTGAGGTCCCCATCATAACTCCCCATCGCAACTTGAGAAAAACCAAGAGATTCCCCCCTCCAGGCGAGATGAGGCCCTTGCCCACTGTGGTGTCTATGGGGAAATCACCCCGTCCCTCTTGAAACTAGAAGGGGTCCTTCACACCCTTGCTGCGATTCAAGAAGTATCATGAGATACCCGTCTCCACTAGTGAGGAACACCGAGGGTCCTGCCACAACTCCAGAAGAGCCCCGTTTCCCCTGCTCAGCTGCAGATGAGGCTCCCTTTCCCTGTTCCATCGGCAAAGGATTCCTGGTGTCCCCGTCGCAAAAGGAGGCACTCTCCACAACAGTTGAGAAGAATTCCAGGGGGCATGCCACCATTCCAAAAGACCCCCAAATGTCTCAGTCCACTCCAGATGAACCTGATTTCCCTGCATGGCCTCGACTGTAACCCCAAGAATAGGCTCACAGCATGATGGCACGTGTAACAGCCAAGTGGCACCTCTAGGGAAAGCCACATATCCCTGTGGCAACTCAACGGGAAGCCTGACACTGCTGCCACAACTCGGGAGGATGCAGACGTTCACGTCTCTACTCGAGACGACGCCTGACTCCCCTGTGGAGTCTCCAGAGGAACCTCAACATCCATGTTAGCACTAGAGAGGAAACCTTAAGTTCTGGCCTCAGCTCCAGACGAGGGCTTAGGACCCGGCAGCGACTGGGGAGGAATCCTGAGAGGCCCCTCGCAACTCGCATGGAGACTGGCCTTTCCTGAGGCCACAGTGGCAGATCCCTGAATCCCCATCGCAACTTGAGAGAAACTTGCCACAACTTGAGAAAAACCAGGAGTTTCTCCCCTTCAGGAGAGATGAGGCCCTTGTCGACTGCAGCGTCTCGGGAGAAATCACTCCTTCCCTCTTGAACCTTGAAAGGGTCCTTCACACCCGTGCTGCGACTCAAGAAGTTCCCTGACATACCCATCTGCCCTCGAGAGGAACACTGAAGGTCCTGCCACAACTCAAGTGGAGCCCCGTCTTGCCCTGCTCAGCTCCAGATGAGGGTCCCTTTCCCTGCTCTGTCAGGAAAGGATTTCCGGCGTCCCCGTCACATCCCAAGAAGAGAAGCCCTCCAAAGGAGAGTCGAGAGGAACTCCAGGGGTCAGCCACCATTCCAAAACCCCCAAATGTCTCAGTCCACTCCAGATGAACCTAATTTCCCAGAACTGCTTCGACTGTCACCCCGAGTATCAGCTCACACCATGGTGTGGGCCCTGTGGCACCTTGAGGGAAAGCCACAGATATCTGTGTCAGCTTGATCGGAAGCCTGACACTGCTGCCACCTCTCGGGAGGAAAGTGGGCATGCTCGCTTCCACACAAGACGAGGCCTGACTCCAGAGGAACCTCAATATCCATGTCAGCACTGGAGAGGAAACTTCAGGTTCCGCCCTCAGTTCCAGATGAAGACTTAGTACCCGGCACCAACTGGGGAGGAATCCCCAGAGGCCCCTCACAACTCGCACGGAGACTGGTCTCTCCTGAGGCCACAGGGGCAGGTCTCTGAGGTTCCCGATGTAACTGGAGAGGAACCTGCCACAATTCGAGAAAAACCAGGAGATTCTCCCCTGCAGGCGAAGTGAGGCCCCTGTCCACTGCGGCATCTCAGGGGAAATCACTCCTTCCCTCTTGGACTTCGAAAGGCTCCTTCACACCCTTGCTGTGATTCACGAAGTTCCCCGACAGACCCGTCCCCACTCAAGAGGAACACTGAGGGTCCTGCTGCATCTCAAGAGGAGCACCATCTTCTGCTCAGCTCCAGATGAGAGTCCCTTTCTCTGCTCTGTTGGGAAAGGATTCCCGGCACTCCTCTTGCATCCCAAGAGGAGGCGCTCACCCCAGGAGAGTCAGGAAGAACTCCAGGGGTCGTGCCACCATTCCTAAAGACCACCAAATATTTCCGTCCACTCCAGATGAACCTGATTGTCCTGCACTGCCTCGACTGTCACCCCGAGGATCAACTCACGCCACAGTGGCACGTATGACAGCCCTGTGGCACATCGAGGGAAAGACACAGATCCCTGTGCCCACTCGACGGGAAGCCTGACACTGCTGCAGATCAGGAGGCAAGCGGCCGTGCACGTCTCCACGGGAGATGAAGCCTGACTCCTCTCTGGAGGCTCCAGGGGAACCTCAAGACCCATGTCAGCACGGGCGAGGAAAGCTCAGGCTCCGGCCTCAGCTCCAGACAAGGACTGAGGACCTGGGGCTGACTGGGGAGGAATCCCCAGAGGCCCCTCACAACTTGCACAGAGACTGGCTTCTCCTGAGGCCACAGGGGTGGGTCCCTGAGGTTCCCAATGTAACTGGAGAGGAACCTGCCACAATTCGAGAAAAACCAGGAGATTCTCCCCTGCAGGTGAAGTGAGGCCCCTGTCCACTGCGGCATCTCAGGGGAAATCACCCCTTCCCTCTTGAACCTCGAAAGGGTCCTTCACACCCTTGCTGCAACTCACCAAGTTCCCCGACAGACCTGTCACCACTCGAGAGGAACACCGAGGGTCATGCCGCAACTCAAGTGGAACCCTGTTTTTCCCTGCTCAGCTCCAGATGAGGGCTCATTTCCGTGCTCCATAAGGAAATGATTCCCTTCTCTCCCCTCTCATCCTAAGAGGAGGCGCTCTCCCTAGGAAAGTTGGATGGAACTCCAAGGTGCCGGGGTCCAGCTCTGGTGGGTCCAGGGAATTCGAAGTGGGGATGGCATTGGCGAGGAAAGGTTTATTTATTCATTAATATAGAAATATGAGGTTAGATTAGGAAGAAATAGTGTAGGAGGAAAATTAAGTGGAGGAAGAAGTCTGAATAACTTGGCTTACAGGAAGGCCAATAAAATCTCTGGTTAAGAGATTTGCACCATCTACGTGGGCCACTGGTGCCTGCTTGAATCTTTAAGGGTGCCCCACCTTAGGCTCCTTTTTGCACGGGTCTTAAAAGCCAGGACAAGAAAGTAGGCCTGGTGAGCCCCCCCGAGTCCAAATGGGAATTCAGCCTGAAATTAGAGTGAAGAGTAGAGGAAAGAGAGAGAGACATGGGGGAAACCAGTCCAGCGACTAGCTTCGAACTCTATTGTTCCAAAGACCTTTTATACCTTTTTGATTGTACATAGAGATCAATGGGTAAAACAAAATTATGCAGCGTTAGCAGCCCAGACCCACCAAAACCAGGCTTTTTTCTCTGCATTCCTAGTTGTATACACAAGTCTTAGGTAATTTACTTCTTCTACCCAAAAGGGCCAATTAATGTTTTACAGCCTTCTTCTGTTAAGGGTTTGTCAACCAGAAGACTTATTTGTGTTGATCTTCCCAAAGTCTGCTGCCACTCTCAGAAAAGAACTAAATAAAGTTACATTCTTACATAGTAATGATACAGCAACTTATAACAAGTAAAGGGAGTAACAGTGATTTACAACAAAAGAGAAGCAATTAACCCAAAAGTCTAGTTTTGCTAACATCAAAACTACTATATATTTTTTTCTACATCCTGATTACATTGAGTGACATCCTCCCAGGTGCCTAAAAGATAAAGAACATGGAGGTCTGGCAGCAATCATTGAGTCAACAGTGAAAACCCATCACTAACATGATTTTTAACTCTTTAGAAAAGGCTCTGTATCTTTAAGATGATTTCAAGCTTTGTGCCTCTCATGGTTGGGGGGCTGTAAATAATTCACAAGCTGTAAGAAGTCTGGGAAACCTGTTAGGTAAGCTAAAGAGATGTCAAAAGGGGTTTAATTGAAAACATCCCTTTCAAATGCAGAAAACTAAAGCGCTGATTTGACTTTTTCCCAGAGAATATCAGAAGAATGGAAAAGCAGAGTGCAGAGGCTGGCAGATTTTTATTTTTTATTTTTTTTTGGAGGTGGGGGTGGCTGCTCAGGAAATGCCATGGGGAAACCCTGAAGCTTGATCATACCTGCTTATGCCAGGCTTCCTTCCACATGACCTTCTCATGGGTGGGATTCCTCACACTGGGTCTCGGCACCAGGGGTTGTACCACCATTCCCCAAGACCCCCAAATGTCTCAGTTCACTGCAGATGAACCTGATTGCCTTGCACTGCTTGAAGGTCACCTCGAGGATCGACTCACACCATGGGGGCAAGTGTGACAGTCCTGTGGCACCTCGATGGAAAGCCACAGATCCCTGTGGCCACTCAATGGGAAGCCTGACACTGCTGCTGCAGCCCGGTAGGGATGCGGACGTGCACGTCTCCATGCGAGCCAAGGCCTGACTCCCCTGTGGAGACTTCAGAGGAACCCCAAGATCCAAGTCAGCACTGGCGAGGAAACCTGTTTCCAGCCTCAGCTCCAGATGTGGACTGAGGACCTGGCAGCAATGGAGAGGAATCCCCAGAGGCCCCTCGTAACTCGCACGGAGATTGGCCTCTCCTGAGGCCACAAGGGCGGGTCCCTGAGGTTCCCAACTTAACTGGAGAGGAACCTGCCGCAATTCGAGAAAAACCAGGAGATTCTCCCCTGCAGGTGAAGTGAGGCCCCTGTCTGCTGCGGCATCTCAGGGGAAATCACCCCTTCCCTCTTGAACCTCGAAAGGGTCCTTCACACCCTTGCTGCGACTCACAAAGTTCCCCGACAGACCCGTCCCCACTCGAGAGAAATCCCGAGGGTCCCGCCAAACTCAAGAGGAGCCTCATTTTCTCCTGCTCAACTCCAGATGAGGGTTGCTTTCCCTGCTCCATCAGGAAAGGTTTCCCAGTGCTCCCCTAGCATCCCAAGAGGAGGTGCTCTCCCCAGGAGAGTCGGAGGAACTCCAGCTGTTGTGCCACCATTCCCAAAGACCCCCAGATGTCTCAGTCCAATTCAGACGAACCTGATTTCCCTGCACTGCCTCGACTGTCACCCCGAGGATCGACTCACGCCACGGTGACACATGTGACAGCCCTGTGGCACCTCAAAGAAATGCCACGGATCCCTGTGTCCACTCGACGGGAAGACTGACACTGCTGCTGCAGCTCGGGAGGAAAGCGGACATGTATGTCTCCATGTGAGATGAGTCCTGACTCCCCTGTGGAGGCTCTAGAGGAACCCCAAGACCCATGTCAGCATGGGTGAGGAAACCTCAGGCTCTGGCCTCAGCTCCAGATGAGGACTGTGGACTCGGCACCGACTGGGTGGAATCCCCAGAAGCTCCTCACAAGTTGCAGGGAGACTGGCCTCTCCTGAGGCTACAGGGGCGGGTCCCTGAGGTCCCCGTCTTAACTCAAGAGGACCCCACCACAACAGGAGAAAAAATGAGATTCTCCCCTGCAGGCGGGGTGAGGCCCTTGTCCCCTGCGGAGTCTCAGGGAAATCACCCCTTCCCTCTTGAACCTCGAAAGGGTTCTTCACACCCTTGCTGCGACTCTTGAAGTTCCCCGACATACCCGTCCCCACTCGAGAGGAACCTCGAGGGTCCTGCCGCCACTCAAGAGGAGCCCCGATTTCCCTGCTCAACTCCAGATGAGGGTCCCTTTCCCTGTATCATCCGGGAAGGATTCCCAGCGCTACCCTTGGATCACAAGCGGAGGCGCTCTCCCCGGAGAGTTGGGAAGAGCTCCAGGGGTCGTGTCACCATTCCCAAATACCACCAGATGTCTCAGTCCACTCGAGATTACCCGGTTGCCCTGAACTGCCTCGACAGTTACACTGAGGATCGACTCAAGCAACGGTGGCACGTGTGACAGCATGTGGCACCTCAAGGGAAAGCCACAGATCCCTGTGTCCACTTGACTGGAAGCCTGACACTGCTGCTGCAGCTCGGGAGGAAAGCCGACATGCATGTCTCCATGTGAGATGAGGCCTGACTCCCCTGTGGAGGTCTTAGAGGAACCCCAAGACCCATGTTAGCACAGGCAAGGAAACCTCGGGCTCTGGCTTCAGATCCAGACAGGGACTGAGGACCTGGCAACGACTGGGGAGGAATCCCCAGAGGCCCCTCAAAATTCACACAGAGAATGGCCTCTCCTGAGGACACAGGGGCGGGTCCCTGGGGTCCCCGTCATAACACGAGAGGATCCTGCCTCAACTTGAGAAAAACCAGGAGATTCTCCCCTGCAGGGCAGCTGAGGCCCTTGTCCGCTGCAGCATCTCAAGGGGAATCACCCCTTCCCTCTTGAACCTCGAAAGGGTCCCTTCACACCCTTGCTGCGACTCAAGAAGTTCCCCGACATACCCGTCCCCACTCGAGATGAACCCCGAGGGTCGTGCCAAAACTCAAGAGGAGCCCCGTTTTGCCCTGCTCATCTCCAGATGAGGGTCTTTTCCCTGTTCCATCAGGAAAGGATTCCTGGCCCTCCCCTAGCATCCCAAGAGGAAGTACTCTTCTCAGGAGAGTCGGGAGGAACTCCTGGAGTCGTTTTCCCATTCCAAAAGACCCACAAATGTCTCAGTCCACTCCAGATGAATCTGATTGCCCTGCACTGCCTCGACTGTCACCCCCTCGTATCGATTCGCACCACAGAGGCACGTGTGACACCTTGAGGAAAAGCCACAGATCCCTGTGTCCACTCGACCAAAAGCCTGACACTTGTGCTGCAGCTCGCCAGGAAAATGGACGTGCAGTCTCCATGCGAGATCAGGCCTGACTCCCGAGTGGAGACTCCTGAGGAACCCCAAATTCCATGTCAGCACTGGAGTGGAAACCTCAGGTTCCGGCCTCAACTCCAGACAGAGGTCTGAGGACTCGGCACCAACTGGGGAGGAATCCCCAGAGGCCCCTCGCAACTCGCACAGAGACTGGCTTCTCCTGAGGCCACAGGGGCGGGTCCCTGAGGTCTCCGTCGCAACTTGAGAGGAACCTGCCGCAACTCGAGAAAAACCAGGAGATTCTCCCCTGCAGGCGAGCTGAGGCCCTTGTCCACTGCAGCCTCTCGAGGGAAATCACCCCTTCCCTCTTGATCCTTGAAAAGGTCCCTTTACACCTTTGCTGCGACTTAAGAAGTTCCCCTGATATACCCGTCCCCACTCAAGAGGAGCCCTGAGGGTTGTGCCACAACTCAAGAGGAGCCCCGTTTTCCCTTGTTCAGCTCCAGATGAGGGTCCCTTTCCCTGCTCCGTTGGGAGAGGATTCTCAGCACTCCCCTCGCATCCCAAGAGGAGGCGCTCTCCTCAGGTGCGTAGGGAGGAACTGCAGGGGTCATTTTCTAATTCCAAAAGACCCCCAAATGTCTCAGTCCATTCCACATGAATCTGATTTCCCTGCACTGCCTTGACTGTCACCTCCGAGTACCAAGTCACACCAGTATCATTGTCACTAGCACCATTACTGTCGATACTAATAACTATCATCATCATCACCACCATTGCTATCAACATCAATAACAGTATCATCGTCACCACCACCATTACCGTCAACACCAATAACAGTATCGTTATCACCACCACCATTTCGAGCACTACCATCATCAGCATTATCACCATGATCACCCCCACCATCATGACCACCACCATTCCCACCATCACCACCTTCATCACCTCTGCCGTCAACACCATCACCAGCATATTCACCACCATCACAGTCACCACCATCACAGTCACCACCATCACAGTCACTGCCACCATCATGACCACCGTCATCACTACCCTCCACCATCACCACTGCGTACTTCTTCATGTCAGATCCTGTGCTGTGCACTTTGTGGACATTATCTTATTTAATCTTTGCAGCGTTCATTGGAGGTAGTGGTTTTGAAGCCAGATCTGCTTGACATGTGGTCTCTCACCCACTTAAGGACTCAAAAGGGCCAGAATTCTGCTATTAGCATTTCTTCTTCATTAGAGTCACCATCATCTTCCTTCTCATCCTCATAACTGTCTATTACATTTGCATGATGCTCTGTTATGCTTTTTAAATCATTTTCTCAAATATTGAATTATTTCTTCTACTATTGTCTTTTCACATAATTACAATGATTATAATTTTCCACATGAAGAAACTAAGACTCAGCAAGTTAAATGGCTTGCCTGTACTCATCTACATTAGGATTAGAACTCTTTTTCTTACAATATTGCAGAGGAAGGGGCTTGGGAAAAGAAAGATCAAAGACCTCTTTGATCACAGTTAGTGGCTGAGTTCTCATAGCTGCTTACTTAGAGCTCCATGCCCCACCTCTGGCAATTCTAACTCATGAATTCTTGAATGATATCTGGGAATCTGTCTCAAATATGTTTTCACCCTATTTTGCCAATATTTCTCATTATTGCTGAGACTTCATGAAAGAGGAGATAGTGGAGTGGGGTAGGACTTTGACAAGTTGGGATGGAGCATGGGTCCTACAGACAGAGGTGGCTTGGTGGGCCATGTCCTTGGGATCTTTGGGGCCAAGCTAAGAAGCCCATGTGAGCTGTGGCTTAGGGCTGGGAGCAGGGCCACTGGATGACAGACTGAAAGGGCAGGTCAGAAGGCTGGGCTGGCACAGTCTGTGGTTGTAAAGACACCTTCCCTCTGGGGGACAAATCCGAGTGTGCAGAGGCAGAGAGGGAGGGGCCAGAGTTTAAGGAAGAGGGGAGATGCTGACGTCATCCAGCTTCTGTAGTCCAGCAGACTGTTAAGAGATGCTTCGTTACAATCATCTCACTGTCAGAGCCCTGGCAAGTAAGAGTCACATGTACAGGCCCTGCACACACAGCTCTGGAGCCAGATCTTAACCTCATCAGGTTCTAGCTGGGTCACCGATGAGACTTGACTCTGAACCTCAGTGTCCATGCCTCCCAGTAGGACTGAGAGTGCCTGCATCCCAGAGTGAGGGGATTCCTGCAGAGTGGAGACCCCAAAGAGGGTTTGACACAGAGCAGATGCTCGAAGAATGTGGTTCTGATTCAGAGTCATGCCTTCCTTTTCGTTTCTTGTTGCAATGCTCTGACCTTGTGAGGATAACTGTAAGGAAGAAAGCAGACGGGTGGGCCTTCCATCGTCCATGTACACATATGATAGGGTACACACTGTATGTTGTGAGGACTTGCCAGCACACACCTCACCCTTGTCCAGATGGGTAGACTCTGAGGCTTAGTGATCACATCCCCAAGGGATGACCGGCTGGGATCATGAAGAGTAGCACAGATCCCGACGGTGGAAGCATAGAAATGGTCCATGTGACTTCCTGCCCAGAGTCGAGATGCATCACCTTTCATCCTCGTGCTGAGAGGTCTGTAGCTGTGAGAAAGAATGGAGCTGCTCCCCACGTGCTGACCCAGGAGGCATCTGGGTTAAATCCTCAAGTGAAATAAAGCAGAGTTTATCAGTGGATTGAATGTTATGGCATAGTTTCTAAAGATAAAAAGGGATAGTGGGAGAGAATGTGTGTGCATGTGTGGGTGCATTTGCATGTGTGTGTGTGTGCACCTGTGCAAAGCTTGCCTAAACATAAAATGCCTCTGGAAAGCAACCAACATCTGGTAGGATTAGTTGTTGTCAGGAAAGAGAATGAGTGTCATGGGGACAGGACAAGGGCATTTTTCTCAGGTAAACCCTGCAGTACTTTTTAAAATGTGGGACCATGTGCTGCCAAAGTCATCCACATTGCAGCACTGACATCAAAAGGGGAGGCTCCCTGGCCCCAGACTTCCCCCACCCCCCTCACCGACCCCGCACTGATTTCAGCAGCCCCTGTCTCTTATACACATCTGATTAGTTGTTGTCAGGAAAGAGAATGAGTGTCATGGGGACAGGACAAGGGCATTTTTCTCAGGTAAACCCTGCAGTACTTTTTAAAATGTGGGACCATGTGCTGCCAAAGTCATCCACATTGCAGCACTGACATCAAAAGGGGAGGCTCCCTGGCCCCAGACTTCCCCCACCCCCCTCACCGACCCCGCACTGATTCCTTGCAGGGAGTCTCGAGGCGGACAGTCTGTTATCAGGGAGGTTCCTCCAGATGTGTCATTAGACGGACTCTGGGTGCGGGCTGCCTGTTAATCCTGGCTTCTTTTTGTCCTCAGGGAAAGAGAGGTGAGGCGGGTCCTCCTGGAGTCCCTGGCTTGCTGGGACAGCAGGTAACTACTGTCTTCCTATCCTCTTCCTTAGCCACACTGCTTTCTCTGATTAAGGAAATGATAGGGTAGCAGTTCTCAAGTTATAACCAGACCCTTGTATGAGTCTGAGCAATACTCATCTGAGCATTAAAAAGAACATACAGCGGGTCCCTCGCCCTCACTGCCTCCCACCTCAGTGCTGGGAGAACAGCTATTCGGTCTCCTGGGGGGGGGGGGGTGGGAATTAGGCCTGGAAGAGGGCAGACCTCCTCCCTCAGCTCCAAGCTGGTCCAGCTCCCCATTTCCCCATGGTCTCACATGTGCCACCCCTGTGGTCTCCCGTGGACCCTTCCAGCCACCCCAGCAGGTGGGCAGGCTCAAGGTCACCCTCCCCATTTCACAGACCAGGTGTGGGTGTGACTCCCCAGTACACAGACTCGCTCAGGGTCACCTGCTGCTCAGGAGAGCCCTGCCCCTATCCCAGGTGACCTGGGCCATGACCCCTCTCAGTCTCCCTTTCCTATAAATTCAGAGTCACTGCGACACCCTCACCCGCTCCCGACACACACCCTTCAGTGTGGACAGAACAGGGTGCTCAGCACTGGTAGTGATCACACCCCACTTTGTAACCTCTTTGCTAATTGCACCAAAGCTCGCCACCAACTCCCAGCCCCAGCCTTCCTGGAATCAGGGTCGGTAAATTCCTGGGAAGCATTGTGGGGGGGAGGCACAGTTAGGGAGGTGGAGATTAGGAGCTTAGGGCCCCAGCGGCGGCCACTTGCTGGCTGCGGCGTCTTGAACAAGTCCCTTTACCTTCTGAACTTCCGCCTCGTCATTTGTCGCAAATGCCAATAAAAACGAAACAGGGTGATGATTTCAGCAGAAGATGTGGGGATGTGGCTCAGGTGCTGGCATCCCAGTGAGAGCACAGGGAGCCCCAGGCAGGGTGCTGTCTCATCCTTCTGGCTTGGTGGCCGCAGCAGGCGGGCGGGATCGATACAGGCTTGTCAGCTGGCTCCCCACTGCAGTAAAGGCTCAGCTCTGGCGCCCACTTGTTCCTGGCCACATCTCCTCCACACCCGACTCTGTGTGGTAGCCACTGTCCTTTAACATCTGGTAGGCACTCACCCATGGCACGTTGCTGACCATGCTTCCAAACGGGCTTTTCCGGCTCTGAATATGAAGTGTGTACCAGGCACCCCACACGTGAATCTCAGACTTCATTCCAGCCCCTCACATGCCAATCAGGCTGTAACATGGATAAGGGACTGTAAAACCAGCCATTATTCATGGTCTTCTAAAGATTCCACACTCACTGTGACATTTTGATGTTAGTAGTGCAAGATAAAGAGTGTTTTGCATTTGTTTTATGACTTTGTTTCCAGCGCACAAAGCTTGTGTATTTCAAAAATTCACCGTAAATACAGCTCCATCAAAATGCTTTAAGTTACAGATTTTTTTTCCCTATCAATCACTGTTTTCTTGGCTACCTTGAAAAATACATTTCTTTCTTTCATTTTAAATTTTGAAACTCTTTTCCCTTCAACAAAATCTTTACTGAGTGCCAGGCCTTGAACTGGATGCTGTAGACACAAATAGGGCAGGGATTTTGTCAGAAATGGGGCACCCTGATATACTCTGGGATCTCAGTGGTTCAGAACCAGAGGGTGTAGAGTGTATGATAGGTACCACCTAACTCCCTGCATTGAATCACTACCCCACAGTTGCTAAGCTGCATTCAAGCCCACCATGCCCACTCCAAGAGCAGTGTTTCCCGGCTGGATCCCTGCCCAGCTCGTAATTCACTCTTCCTAACTTACACGCACACCCACCTGCCCTGGGCCCGGCCACAGTTTTGTGCTGCTTGCCATCTATGTATTTGCTCATCGATTCACTCAGCAGGTGTTCACCTGACCCCCACTGTGTGCTGGTGCGGCCCTGAGAAGGGGAACCCCGAAGCCCCTGTCCATGCCCAGAGGAGCCAGATGTGATGCAGGCAGGTAGAGATGCCGATAGAGGGATGGTCCTCTGAGCTAAGACCTGGGAGAGGCGTAGTCAGAGCTCTGGATCTGGGGGACGGGTCGTCAGCCTCTTGGGCCCAGAGGAGAGTCCCTGAGCTGATCTGGAAAATCTGGGTTGATTCTGTCACAGCAGAAAGTAAGTTCCTGGGCTTCCTGGTCTGAGAAAGCTGAGGGTCCATCTGTTCAGTTTCTGCTCTTGTCAGATGCTCTCCCTGTATTAGTATACAGTTGGGTCTGCTCTTTACAACCACCTGTGAGAAAAGAAGGCTCATCCAACTTCCAATCTAGAGAAATGGAGCAGTGAGAATGAAAGTGCTAGTCTCAGTCCTGTCTGACTCTCTGCGACCCCATGGACTGTAGCTTGCCAGACTACTCTCTCTGGGGTTCTCCAGGCAGGGATACTGCAGCGGGCAGCCCATCCCTCCTCCAGGGCATCTTCCCTATCCAGGAATCGAACCGGGTCTCCTGAATTGCAGGTGGATTCTTTACCATCTAAGCCAGTAGGGAGGTCCTCGACAGAAATGGAGCTTAGGGTTTAGTTAGCTTTGCTATAACAGGAAGAGCCGGCCTCAGGGTGAGCCAAGCCCTAGGGCAGTGTGGCCTTCTGGAAGACGCTTTTGGTGCCTCTTTTTTCAGGATGAAAACGTTCATCCTGGAATGTTCTAGACTCAAGATACTCATTTTAGGTGGTGGTTCCTGTGTCCTGGCAGCCTTTTAGGAAAAGTGGGAATTTGTGTCTGGTCTGGATGACTGTTTATGTGAAGGTATTGAGGTCAGCATGGCTGGTAGACCCTTGAGTGGGTGGGAACACAGCCAGGGGAGGGGCTGACCCCAGAGGACTGAGCTGGGTTTCTCTAACCCAGAAACCTCCTCCCCTGAGAGGGGAGTGCCTCTGGAGCTGTGTCCTGGAGGAGGACTCACCATCATGAGGGAGGAGGATGCACGATCATGAATAACCTCTGAAAACAAACATTTCCAAGTTGTGCAGGAAGTGTGACTACATGCTAATTATGCAAGTAATTTTCATGCTTCTTCAGATTCCATCCAATTTCATAAATCTACTCCAGTTGAAACAAGGTGGTTATTAGAATAGTTATTTGCTTTTCTGTTATCATTAATGCTAATTAGGTTAATTGGTTATTTACACATCACCATTGTAATCACTGAGCATGATGGTGTGTAGTCACCATCGTATCAAGAAGGATAAAACATTCCATTAATAATAATTAGACTCATTGGTTAATTGATAGAGCCATTATTCAGTGGGTTTTATTCATAATAATTAAAACAGTGATGTTGTTGTTAACATTTAGATCTATTGGCTAATTTGTCACTCTCTTTAATAATTAGGTGAATTTGTTATTTAGATATTGGCTTTTCCTGGTGGCTCAGATGGTAAAGAATCTGCGTCCAGATTCTATAGAACCCCAGAATCCAGGGTTTTATCCCTAGGTCGGGATGATCCCCCAGAGAAGAGAATGGCATGTTGCTCCTATATGGACAGAGGAACCTGGAGGGCTACAGTCCATGGGTTCTCAAAGAGTTGGGCACGACTGAGCGAGTAGCATTTTCACATTGATGATAAAAAGTGAAGAGTGTGAGCTGAGCTGGTTTCATACACCTTCATTCATCGGATGGTATGAGGCCCCTCCTGTTTTTATCATCACCCTCTCCCTCTATATTTAATCCTGCAGCCTCCACTCCCTGAGCTCCTGGGCACCTCTGCCCGGTGCCTCAAACACTCACCGAAAACAGCCAGTGTCCACTCTACCCGGACACACTCACCCCTCTGCGTCCCCACCGCAGCACAGGGTTCCATCACAGGTCCCTTCATTCTGGTGACCTGGTCTCTTCTTGACTCCACACACCCGATCTGCTATCGAGTTTGTCAACTTCTTCCAAATGCTATTCCAGCCGAATCAGACTGGCTCTTGTATTGCTTCTCCACTGCTGAAGCCAGGTCCTGGGCACTTCCCAGCAGCTCACCCCACCCCAGTGCTGTGTCCCCCCGCTTCCTAGAGCCCCGTTTCCCACCCCACACCCTCATTCCACTCCTTCACACTGACTCTCCGTCCTGGCAACATACGGAGGTCTGCCTGTTCTCAGGCCCCTGAACTAGTGTTCTTCCTTCTCTGGACTTCCTTAGCTCTCAGCTTGGACATGGCCCCTTCTGCAGGGCCTTCCTTGACCAGCTCCAGGCAGGATGGCCCCTCAGGTACAGGCACAATGATTTCATCACCAGGGCTTCCAGTCCCCAGAATGGTCCCTTCGCTTGTTCCATGTTTGTTCTCTCCATCATCCCAGCCCCCCACCAGCTTCTAAGAGTGCCATCAAGGGACCTGGTAACCTGTTTTTACAACGAGCTTTCCAAGTGGTTCTGTGGCAGATGAACCATTCAGGATCCACTGCACTTGAGGGCTGTGTGGCCTCCGGTTGGGGTGGGGGGGGACTTCCCCTCTCTGGGCCTCAGTTTTCCATATTGTCAAATAAAGAGGTTTAATTTCTAGTTGTTCAGTTGCTCAGTCATGTCCAACTCTTTGAGACCCCCAGGGAGCCCACCAGGCTCCTCTGTCCACAGGATTCTCCAGGCAAGAATACTGGTGTGGGTTGCCTTTGCCTTCTCCATTAATTTATAGTAGAGAATCACTAAAACTCTGTCCACTCTCACAGGCTGTGAGACTGAGACAAGCAGTCAGCAGCCCACAGGGGCTTTTGCAGGATGTGGAGGAGGAAGGGTGGGGGGCGGGTTTAGACTAATGAGCTGGTTGGGAGACTTGCTTCTCAGAGAAGCTACTTTGAAAGAGGCCAGCGTACTCCAGAGGGTGTCAGGTCACGCGAGGGAAGGAAGCCATTCCCAAGTGTGTCTGGTTTGCTGTCGGAGGGAGAGCTGCGTGTGGTGGGAAGGGGCCTTGGATGAGCTCTGCGGGGCTGAGTTCACCGTGAGAACCTCAGAGGTCAGGGAGAGGTGGGTCCTGGGAGTGCCGCCTGCGGGACTGCTGCCTTGCCTGGAGCTGAGCGGAGCTGAGCTGGAGCAGACGCGAATGGAGAGCAGTGAGGTCACCAGCCACTTTTGGTGCCTCCGTCGCTCATCCCTTTGAGGGACCCTACTTGAGTACCTCAGAGAAGGCAATGGCACCCCACTCCAGTAATTTTGCCTGGAAAATCCCATGGATGGAGGAGCCTGGTGGGCTGCAGTCCATGGGGCCACTAGAGTCGGGCACCACTGAGAGACATCACTTTCACTTTTCACTTTCATGCATTGGAGGAGGAAATGGCAACCCACTCCAGTGTTCTTGCCTGGAGAATCCTAGGGACGGGGGAGCCGTCTATGGGGTTGCACAGAGTCGGACACGACTGAAGTGACTTAGCAGCAGCAGCAGCAGCAGCAGCAGCAGCAGCATGAGTACCTGCCCAGTCCCCCGTCTAGCATGGCCTGGCCACTCAGTTGCTCCAGGTCCAAGCAAATGTCTCGCAGTAAAAGCAGACGCTACCCCCCAAAGACTCGCCAGCACTCCGCGAGCCACGCGGAAAACCAGGTCCAGGTGACAAGCACGAAAATCTGTTCCGTTCATGTCTTCTCTGCCCGTCGTTGACTCAGCAGTGCCCCCAGCAGGAGAAAAGGGAGGTGTCCGCAGCAGCGGCAACCGTGGCCATTTTTTAGTGTTTATTTTTTTGGGCTCCAAAATCACTGCAGATGGTGACTGCAGCCATGAAATTAAAAGACGCTTAGTCCTTGGAAGAATAGTTATGACCAACCTAGATAGTATATTCAAAAGCAGAGACATTACTTTGCTGACTAAGGTCCGTAGAGTCAAGGCTATGGTTTTTCCTGTGGTCATGTATGGATGTGAGAGTTGGACTGTGAAGAAGGCTGAGCGCCAAAGAATTGATGCTTTTGAACTGTGGTGTTGGAGAAGACTCTTGAGAGTCCCTTGGACTGCAAGGAGATCCAACCAGTCCATTCTAAAGGAGATCAGCCCTGGGATTTCTTTGGAAGGAATGATGCTAAAGCTGAAACTCCACTACTTTGGCCACCTCATGAGAAGAGTTGACTCACTGGAAAAGACTCTGA
>SJYC01002003.1:0-11665 GCA_006408675.1 Madoqua kirkii
AAAAACTGAACTAGTAATATATGCAATATGAATGAAAGTCATAAACATTATATTGAGTGAAAAAGCTGGATATAAAATAATAGACAATATACGATACAATTTTCATGAACTCCTAGAAAAGACAAAAGCAATCTCTAGTGACAGAATTTGGATCAGTGGTTTCTAGACACAAGAGAAACAAGATGGGATAGTTGGCATTAGTGATTACTAAGAGGCAGAAGGCAATTCTCTTCAGGGAGAAAAAATAATTTTTTATCATGATTGTGGTGTTCATTACATGAGTGTATTGCCAACACTGAGGAGTGTCAGAGGTAATGACAAATATATATTCATACATTTATGTATTAAAGACTTCACAGGTGGTTCAGTGTTAAAGAATATACCTGCTAATCAGGAGATGCAGGTTCAATCACTGGGCTAGGAAGATCCCCTGGAGATGGAAATGGCAACCCATTACAGTAAACTTGCCTGGGAAATCCCATGGACAGAAGAGCCTGGTGGGCTACAGTTCATGCAGTCACAAAAGAGTCAGATAAGATTTAGCAACTAAACAACCAATAAAATATACGTTAAAAGTCATTGAGAATTATATTGTCTGAAAATTATACTTAAATAAAAATATTAATGGTTTAGAGATGAATTTTTTACATGGAAAATGCCTAAATATTGTCAATAAATAAGATTTCAAAAATCTATACAATGTATATATAATGTGTATGTGTGTGTGTGTGTAAATAACAAACGCCAAAAGTACATAGACTATTCTGTTTGCATTTATTTACATTAAAGTTTTCAAATGTTATGTGTTTACTAGTTTCTATAACTAATAGTATTAAAATAAAAACATAAATATTATACAAGAAATTATTTGGGAATATAAATCAAAGTACCTGGAATTTTAAACGGTATATTTTGTAACAAAAAGCAAATATATTCAAGTGTTAGTCATTTAGTTAGTTAATGTTAGTCAGTCAGTTGTGTCCAACTCTTTGTGACCCCATGGACTCTAGCCCAGAAGGCTCCTCTGTGCATGGACTTCTCCAGGCAAGAATACTGGAGTGGATTGCCATGCTCTTCTCCAGAGGATCTTTCTGACCCAGGGACTGAACCCATGTTTCCCACATTGCAGGCAGATTATTTACCATTTGAGCTACCCAGGATGGCCTTAAATATATTCAAAGTAGTCTCAAAAACATCAACAAATGATTCGATTCATTGCTTTCTCCACTTTACTAAATGAAAATTCTGCCATTCCTCCTTTACTTTCAGGGGCAAGGCTCTAAAATAGCAATTCATCATTCCAGTTTCAAACATTTGTCAATAATCACTTACCTGTGTTTCTTTGGTCTCAGGTACCAAACATAATTCAATCACTGCTGCTGCAAAACTAAACCTATTTCCTTAAACTCAAAGAAATGGCTCAATTAACTATTTAATAAAATTTATCTCTTGTTAGAATTGACAAATGAATCTTAGAAAAATCCTTTCAATGCTAACGTTAAAAGAATTGACAGATGGAAGTGTTGATTCTTAATTGATTTTTATTTACAATTGCTTCATCTGATCTTTTCACAGATGTGTGGTGGTTTGTCTCCTACAGAAAATATTTTATTTTGGAAGAGGGCTAAATATTTAGTTTTAATCAGCCATATAATGCACATTTAATGAAGTCCATATTTGGGGGAAAATTAGGAGTCCAGCTGATTTATTTTCAATCTCAAGGCAGTGGCTCTCTCTAAATTATGAAAACACAGCTAGAATAAAACCTTCAATAAGGAAGAGGCTTTTGCTATTGTGGGCATTAAATATTAAAATGCAGGACACTTTGTTCAGGTAATAGAAGGCTATCAGTTAATATTTATGGATGGCTGAAGGGTGGGCTGTTGTACTTGTTCAGTTGCTAAGGTGTGTCTGACTCTTTGTGACCCCAAACTGCAGCATTCCAGGCTTCCTTGTCCTTTACTGTCTCCTGGAGTTCACTCAAATTCATGTCTATTGAGTCAGTGAAACTGTCTAACCGTCTCATCTTCTGCTGCTTTCTCCTTTTTCCTTCCACTTTTCCATCATCAGGGTCTTTTCCAGTGACTCAGCTCTTTCCATCAGGTGGCCAAAATATTAGAGTTTCAGCATCAGACCTTCCAATGAATATTCAGAGTTAATTTCCTTTAGGAGTGACTGATTTGATTTCCTTGCAGTCCAAAGGACTCTCAAAAATCTCCTCCAGCACTGCAATTCAAAAGCATGGATTTTTTTGTGCACAGCCTTTTTTATAGTCCAACTATCCATCCATAAGTGATTACTGTCAAAACCATAGCTTTGACTACATGGACCTTTGTTGGCAAAATGATGCCTTTACTTTTTAATACACTAAATTTATAATAGCTTTCCTTCAGGGCTGAAGTGACCATCCACAGTGATTTTGGAGTCCAAGAAAATAAAATCTGTCACTACTTCCACCTTTCTCCATTATTTCCCATCAAGTGATGGGACCAGATGCCATTATCTTAGTTTTGAATGTTGAGTTTGACTCTGTCTCTGTCAGTCTTTTTCTTTCATTCTCATCAAGAGGCTCTTTAGTTCCTCTTTACTTTTTGCCTCTAGAGTGATATTATTTGCCTGTCTGAGTGTGTTGATATTTCTTCTAGCAGTCTTGAATCCAGCTTGTGAGTCATTCAGCCTAGCATTTTGCATGAAGCATTCTACATATAAATTGAATAAGCAGGTTGAGAATATATAGCATTGGTGTACTCTTTTCCCAGTTTTGACCCAGTTCATTTTTCCACGTTCAGTTCTAACTGTTGCTTCAGTTCAGTTCAGTCGTTCAGTCATGTCCAACTCTTTGCAACCCCATGGTCTGCAGCACACCAGGTCTATTTGTCCATCACTATTTCAAGTCCTAAAAGATGATACTGTGAAAGTGCTGTACTCAATATGCCAGCAAACTTGGAAAACTCAGCAGTGACCTACTGGAAAGTTCAGTTTTCATTCCAATCCCAAAGAAAGGCAAAGCCAAAGAATGCTCAGACTATTGCACAGTTGCACTCTTCTCACATGCTAGTAAAGTAATGCTCAAAATTCTCCAAGCCAGTCTTAAACAGTATGTGAACCATGAATTTCCAGATGTTCAAGTTGGTTTTAGAAAAGGCAGAGGAAACAGAGATCAAATTGCCAACAACATTTGTATCATCAAAAAAGCAAGAGAGTTCCAGAGAAACATCTACTTCTGCTTTATTGACTATGATAAAAGCTTTGACTGTGTGGATCACAACAAACTGTGGAAAATTCTTAAAGAGACTGGAATTGTTTTTTCTTGATCTGCAATAAAATTTCTTAGGAGATAGGTAAGGAGGCCTAGTATTATCATCTCTTTAAGAATTTTCCACAGAGGCAAAGGCTTTAGCATAGTCAATGAAGTAGATATTTTTTCTGGGATTCTGTTGCTTTCTCTATGATCCAGCAAATATTGTACATCTGGATATTCTCAGTTCACATACTGCTGAAGCCTAGCTTGAAGGATTTTGAGCATAACCTTACTAACATCAGAAAAAAACACAATTATGCTTACTCATTGGAAGAAAAGTTATGACCAACCTAGATAATATATTCAAAACCAGAGATATTACTTTGCCGACTAAAGTAAATCTAGTCAAAGCTATGGTTTTTCCTGTGGTCATGTATGGATGTGAGAGTTGGACTGTGAAGAAGGCTGAGCACCAAAGAATTGATGCTTTTGAACTGTGGTGTTGGAGAAGACTCTTGAGAGTCCCTTGGACTGCAAGGAGATCCAACCAGTCCATTGTGAAGGAGATCAACCCTGGGGTTTCTTTGGAAGCAGTGATGCTAAAGCTGAAACTCCAGTACTTTGGCTGCCTCATGAGAAGAGTTGACTCATTGGAAAAGATTCTGATGCTGAGAGGGATCGGGGGCATGAGCTACTGATTGATATTCTTTGGCATTGTCTTTTTGGGAATCAGAATGAAAACTGACCTTTTCTCATCCTGTGGCCACTGATGAGTTTTCCAATTTTGCTGAAGTATTGAGAAAGAAGCAATTTAACATCATCATGTTTTAGGATTTGAGATAGGTCAGCTGAAATTCCATCATCTGCACCAAATTTGTCTGTTGTAATACTTCCTAAGAAAGCATTGACTTTTTGACTTCAGACTCCACAATGTCAGGCTCTAGGTGAGCACTACACCATCACGGGTATCTGGGTCATTAAATTGTTTTTTTGTATAGTTCTTTTGCATATTCTTGCCACCTCTTTTAATCACTTCTGCTTTTGTTAAGTCCTTGCAATTTCTATCCTTTATCATGCTATCCTTCATGAAATATTCCCTTGTTATTTCTGACTTTCTTGAAGAGAACTCTAGTCTTTCCTATTCTATTGCTTTCCTTTGCTCTTCTGCATTGTTCATTTAAGAGTGGACATTAACTAAATTTGGATTCCTTGGTGGCTCAAATGGTAAAAAGTATTTGCCTATAATGCATATAATCAAACCTGAGTTTGATTCCTGGGTTGGGAGGATCACCTGGAGAAAGAAATGGCAACCCACTCCAGTATCCTTACTTGGGAAATCCCATGGATGGAGGAGCTTGGTGGGCTACAGTTCATATTGACCAAATTAAAAGCAATGAATGTAGGTATTGTGTACTTAGCTGTGGAAAATTTCCACTGCAACCACTAACATAGTTTTCCAAAATTCTAACCTATGTATTTGTCTCTCATTCCAACTCAATCTGATATATTATCATTTATTCCATCATAATTTTGGTTCCTAATCATATATTATTAATACACTTTCTAATTTTTCTATTATCTCTGCATGTAAAGGAAAAACAAAAATTTTGTTCCTTTTTAATTTCAGTGACAAAAGAAAATAAGAATTAAACTGCTAATTAAAGAGATGAATAGATGTCCCAGGTACAGAAAATATATTTAATCTCTGATGACCATATCTAGAAATAAATTTCTCTTGTATGCCTGGTCACAATGGAAAAATAATGGCTGGGACAAAAATAAGTGTCTTTAGAGATTATTTTGACCCCTTACTCTTTCTGAAAATTGTTGTCTGATTTGACAATGGGTCAAAGAACTTGTAAATTATAATCTTCATTTTATAACACTCTTCTTTCCATCATTAGGTTAGCACAGGATATTTTATACCTAAACTTTCTCAGTTTTCATCACCAATCTTATTTGCTTGTGCAAATATAACTATGCTATGACTTTCATATAGGTAGTCAAGTATATGTGCAGTGTTGTTAAATATATAGGGAAAGTAGTTATGGTATAAATGATTTAATCTGTGTAAAAGTATTACCTACAAAAATTATTCCCTTTCTATCACCCAGAATTATGTGTACATTCTTACAGTCCTTACAAGACTTTTTCTAGGATATATACCTAGAAGTGGAATTGCTAAGCCACAGAGCAAACATACATTTATTTTCAATAAATAATGCCAGATTGCTTTCCAAAACGACTGTGTTTATCCACCTTAGAGTAGTATCCAAGGTTTCTCTTTCCTCACATCTTTTACAATCCTTGATAGTATACTCCAATGTGGTATTTTATTATTCTAATATATGATGTGCTATCCCTCTCAAAACCCGAGTGAAAATACACCTTTGTTATTAAAATAATATATATTGACTTCATTTGGCTGACTCGGTTCTTAGTTACATCACGTGGGATCTTTGTAGCAGAACACGGATTCTCTAGTTTTTGCACATGGTCTCAGTAGTTGCAGTCTTGGGATTGTTTCTCCATGACAAGTAGATCTTAGTTCCCTGACCAGGGATGAAACCTGTTTCCCCTACATTGCAAGGCAGATTCTTGACCACTGACAATCAGGGAAGTCCTAATCTTTGTTATTTTAAGACACTGAGTTTTGGATTTCTTTTACCGAAACATTACCTTTTATGACTGTTTCAATGATTCTTCAAGTTCTCACTCTGGTAAATGTTTACAGCCATATCAAGTATGTGTCCCTGAGATTGTTAAGCTCAATGCTGTACTTTGGCAATTTGGAGATCGAAGGCATATTTGTTTGTCACCACATTACAAACTATCTATGGTGGAAAGTGAAAAGAGTGCATTAAATGCCCATGAGGGTCTTCCCTGGTTGTCCAGTGTTTAAGACTCTGTGCTTCCAAAGCAGGGGTCGTGGGTATGACCCCTGGTAAGATCCCACATTCTGAAGGGCAAAAAGTAAAACTATAAATAAAATAAAATGACCATTATTCAATGTAATCCCTACAATTATTTATAACATCATTACTTTGGAGTTGCCCAACTACAAAGCCTGCTAATGCATGGCATGCCTCTAATTCTCAATTGAAGTGGTTAAATACAAATACAGGCAAAGTGTTTTGCAGAAAATGTTCAATTCTTGAGTATGTAATCTCTGATTCAGGTAGAGGAAAATCTTGATTAAAGCAATAGCAATCAAAGTACTGGTCAAGGCACTAAAATTAACCATTATTCTTATGTAGTTTCATAAGTAGTTGCAATTTAGTGTACTCTACAATTAGAAGTAAATCAGAGCAGTGATAAGCTGTCACAATTTCAATTAATCATGACCTTTAATTAAGCATAGCAATGGAAGACTACTCTCTTAAAACAGGGTTTACACTACTAAGTGGGTTAGAAACAGCATAAAGTAAGCATTTTGCTGAAGAGAAAGCAAGGAAATCAGGCAGATATAAAAATATATTTTATTGAACTTCTGCTTTTTTGCTTTACATTTTATTCTTTACCACAAGCATATAACTCAAAGTAAAATTTTGTAGTTTCTTGCCTTTAACTGACAATGAGGTAGTTATTTATATTTCTTTTTTCTTGGCTTTACAAATTGGATAATAGGAAAAATAAATATCTGCAGTATAGGTAGTTGTAAAAGGAAAAATTAGTTGTATACAGATAAGGTCCAGAGCCTCTCTTTTGAATGCAGGACAGAGAAACCTAATCTGAACTAGTTTAGGTAATACAAAGAAAATTATTACTTGGCACAGGATAGATGAGCTTCAGTGAGAGCTAAAATCAGGGGACATCACAATCAAGACTTTAACTTTGTTTCTCATCTGTCTCTATTTCTCTTTGCTAATTTAACTCCCTCATTAGCGATATCTTCATGAGGCTGTAATCATGGCCTTTACGTATTTACAGTTTTGCCACAGGGAATTAAAAACTTAGTTTTCTTTAGCTCCAATTTTAAAATTCCTTGACCAGGACTCTAAATAGTATGGTACTAATTACATAATCATTACTGGAGCAGAAGGCTGGGCAAGATATTTGACTCACAAATCTGAATAAACTACATAATTGTGATTAAGGGAAAAGCAATACCTGCAAATAGGTGGAATAGACAGCAGACAATCTAACATGTGTGAGTTTTCTAAATTTAAAAATTGAATGTGATAATTGATTAAAACTTTCCTGTAAATATATGCAATTCAACAAGACTACCAAAAACAACAGCAAGAACAAGGAAATAGCAATTGAGCCTTTGTATGCACTCCCTCCCCACCCCCCTCAATAAAAGGTAGATAAAAGATAACAACAACAACAATATTCATTTAAATTTTCAAGAGTCGTTGAAAGACTCTCAAGATATTTGCCAATTCCATAATTACTACAGAAAATCTGTGGAAAGGACACAGACAACACTACCTCTTGTAAAAGCAAAAGGGAAAGTCACTCACTTCTTTCCTACTCTTCTGCGATCCCATGGACTATACAGTTTATGGAATTTTCTAAGCCAGAATGCTGGAGAGGGTAACCTCTCTTTTTTCCAGGGGATCTTTCCAACCCACATAGCAGAAATTTTGCCAATTTTAAAGCATAAGGGGCATCTAAAAAATACATGGGTCCTATCCATTATATTGGCGGAATAGCTTTTGCTAAACAAATACAACTGCCAGTGAAAATTTTGGATATTGGATAGGTTAAGTATTTGTTAAATGTTTAAACATGTGGCAGGCAACCTAATATGTAAACAAATAAATGGTTCCTGATCCTTGAAATGAAGATGGCAAACTAAGAGAGCTCCACATTCTTAATGATGTTTCTCCTCAGAACATATCCCAGTTTACTGAGGCCCAAGAGAGAATTAATTTTAAGCAGAAAGTAGAGAAGTCTTACTAGGATAAAACAACTGTGCTTGTAGATCAAGATTGTAAGAGTGATCAGACAATGAGCGGGCATTTTCAAAGGAAGAAAAAAAAAAAACACATTGTGGGAGACCCAGATCAATATACAGATACAGATCACATGCTCGATTTAACCCAAACTCATTATTTGGTACTCTAAAGAATCCTATGGAGTGGGGGGCAGTAAATGGGAGGCTCAAAATTATAACCTGCTGCTGCTGCTAAGTCATTTCAGTCATAGGCAGGACTAAAGCAATGTTGAAATAATTTATTCTGAAAAACTAAAAGCAATGAGTGAATTTATTTTAATAGATTATTAAAAACTAAAAAAAGCAAATGGGGGTCATTTACAATTCAAATATACAGCATGAAAAATGAAGTGTAAAAAAAAACAAAACACTAGATGGTCTGGACACAGCAAAATATAGGCTATTTGAACTCAAAGTCAGATTTAATAGACATTTTTCAAACTGAACTATATCAAGAAAAAGTGATAAAAATGAAAGAACATGCCCAAGTATTTCATACTGCTCATGGAGTTCTCAAGCAAGAATACTACTGAGGTTGTTTGCCATTCCCTTCTCCAGTGGACCACGTTTTGTCAGAATTCAACACCATGACCCATCCATCTTGGGTGGCCTTACACAGCATGGCTCATAGTTTCACTGAGTTAGACAAGGTTGTGGTCCATTTGACCCTGATGCTGGGCAAGACTGAAGGCAGAAGGAGAAGGGGATGACAGAGGATGTGATGGTTGGATGGCATCACTGACTCAATGGACATGAGTTTGGGTAGACTCCAGGCACTGTCTCTTATACACATCTCATCTTTGTGGATGTGGCCAGCAATGCCAGTGTCATCCTGGAGGGCGACAATCTGCACCTTACCTGCAACATCCGGATGACGGGCCGGCCACTCAGCCGCTTCTCCGTCATCTGGCAGCTGGTAGACCGGCAGAACCGCCGCAGCAACATCATGTGGCTGGACCGTGACGGCACTGTGGAGCCCGGCGCATCCTACTGGGAGCGCAGCAGCTTTGGAGGCATCCAGATGGAGCAGGTGCAGCCCCACTCGTTCAGCCTGAGCATCTTCAACACCAGGAAGGAAGACGAGGGCCAGTATGAATGCCACGTGACCGAATGGGTGTGGGCCGTGGACAATGAGTGGCAGATCGTGGGGGAGCGCCGGGCCAGCACTCTCGTCTCCATCACTGCTCTTGGTAAGTAAGCTCTGCTGTCTTTTGGAGGGACAGCTATGGAAAAAAGAAAAAAATGGCATAAAAAGTTTAAGGAAATAATGGCTATTGTTTTTCTCTAAATAGTCAAAAATATCTAGCTATCAAACCAAAATATTCAGCAGATCTTAAATACAAATACCACATTTGGATACAATACCAATAACCTACTGAAAAAAATATTTTTTGAAGCAACAAAAGGAATAAATACAGGGCAACAAAAATTAAAATGACAGCCAACTTCTCATCAGAAACTAAGCAAATTAGAAAACAATAAAGTAACATCTTTAAAATACTGGGAGGTGGATCAATCACCTGTTGTCATAACTGACTGGCTACTGCTTTTCATCCACACAACAGCAGGACTTAGACAGATTGGACTGATGTATTCTTGAGCTCTTCATTTGTTTTGAACATTGATTTATTTGGAGCAGAGGCATTGTTTTTGAGAAAACGTGTCATGTAGCTTGTCTAAAAATAAAACGCATTTAAACTCAAAAATAAACAAACAAAAATACTGGGAGGGGCTGAGGAGTGACAAGACAATGCATTACGAAGACCCTGAGTTCACTTCCTCCCACAGGCAATCAAAATTACAACTATTTCAGAACAACTATCAATGAATGATCTGAATGCTAGCATAAAATATCATCTACAACCAAATATATAAAGAAACAAACAGACTTACATCTCTAGGTTGAAAAACCCACAACAGAATAACCACTATTGCGAAGGTTCTTCTCAAGGAGCAAACTATGCTTATAAATTTATTCTGTGGAACCAAAGACACCACAAAGAAAGAAAATCACAGGTCAACGTTACTAATGAACATAGATGCAAAAGTCTCAACAAAATATTAGCAATTGATGTCAATCATGCATTAAAAGGATAATATACAATTGTGATGTGGAATTTCTCCCGTGGAAGCAAGGATGGTTAAAGTTTTGAAATCGTTCATGTGTTTTTCTTTGCATCTTTATTTGGTTCATTTAATAACATACAGAGATAACATATACATTTTTTTTTAATCCCAATGTACCTCCCAAGATGGAAACCTGTACTTACCCAGCATTGCCTTGGTCCCTTAGCAGTTATCTGCTGTTGCTTAGGTTCTTATCATTTCTTGCCTGAACCATTGCAATAGCTGCAAACTCTCTACCACTAGCCAAAAACACTTCTTATTTATCCTCAAAATCAACAAAATGGTCTTTCTTAAACACAGTTTTACAATCATATTTATAAAATCATCTTTAGCTATTTATGTATAATAGATAAACAATAAGGTTCTACTGTATACCACAGAGAAGTATATTCAATATCTTGTGATAAAAAATAATGGAAAAGAATATGATAAAAATGTATACATAGATATATAACTGAATAACATCACTGTATGGCAGAAATTAACACAACATTGTAAGTCACTATACTTCAATAAAATAAATAATCCATACATCAATGTGATATACTATATTAACAAACTAAAGAATAAAAATTGTACAATCATCTCAAAAAATACAAAACAAAGCTTTTGACAAATTTAAACATGTATTTGTGATATAATTTCTCAAAAAGTAGGTATAACAGGAACATACTTCAACATAATAAAGACCATATATGACAAGGCCACAGGTAATATCATATTCAATGTGAAAAGCTGAAAACATTTTCTCTAAGACTAGGAACAAAACAAGGATGCTGACCCTCATCATTCTTATTCAATACAGTATTGGAAGTTTTAGCCACAAAAATAAGAGAATAAAAAGAAATGAAAGGAATTCAAGTTGGAAAGGAAGAATTAAAACAGCCACTCATCTTGGACTGCAGAACATCTGGATGCTCAGAGCCTTAGGCCAATGCAACCAGGGCCAATGCAATGGGGAGGAAGGAAGAGAGGGCTCAGTTCTTGTCTTTTGTTAAAGCTCTTGGTCTACTAGAACTAAAAAAGGCAGTCACTATTTGCAGATGACATAATTCTGTACATAGAAAATCCTAAAGACATCACCAAAACTAACTGAACTCATCAATGAATTTAATGAAGTTGCAGGATATAAATTTAATATACAAAATCTGTTATCTTTCTATACAAAATCAACCAACTATCAGAAAAAGAAATTAGAAAACAACCCATACAGAATTTCATCCACAAGAATAAACTACCTAGGAATAAATCCAACTAAGAGGGTAAAAGACCTGTACTCATAAAAATATACGACACTGGTAAGAGAAATTGAAGATGACACAAACAAATGGAAATATATAATTTGATAATGGATT
>SJYC01002004.1:0-18464 GCA_006408675.1 Madoqua kirkii
TCAAAACGATCTTAAAAAGAAAAACTAAGCTCAAGATATCACACTTCCTGATTTCAAACTGTATTACAAAGCTATAGTAATAAAAAAAAAATACAGTTTTGGCTCAAAAACAGACACATAGACCGATGGAATAAAATAAATGATCCAGAAATGAATCCATAAGTATGTGATCAATTACTCTACAGCAAAGAATACAAGAACATTCAATGGGACACAGCCTCTTCAATATATGGTGATGGGAAAACTGGATAGCTATATGCAAAAGAACCAAGTTAGACTTTTTATTCATATCATATGCAGCAATGAACTCAAGTGACTTAAAAGACTTAAATGTAAGACCTGAAGCCATAAAAGTCCTGGAAGAAAATAGTGATGTTTTGTTTTGTTTTGTTTGTTTTTTCCTGAATTTGTATCCTCACATAAGGGAAATAAGAGAAAATTTAAAAATGAACTTCATCAAACTAAAAAGCTTTCTGCATTGAAGGAAACTACCTACAAAATGAAAAGGCATTTACTATTATAAATAAGAGATGATCTTTTCAAATATATATCTGATATACAGCCTCTTCAATATATGGTGATGGGAAAACTGGATAGCTATATGCAAAAGAACCAAGTTAGACTTTTTATTCATATCATATGCAGCAATGAACTCAAGTGACTTAAAAGACTTAAATGTAAGACCTGAAGCCATAAAAGTCCTGGAAGAAAATAGTGATGTTTTGTTTTGTTTTGTTTGTTTTTTCCTGAATTTGTATCCTCACATAAGGGAAATAAGAGAAAATTTAAAAATGAACTTCATCAAACTAAAAAGCTTTCTGCATTGAAGGAAACTACCTACAAAATGAAAAGGCATTTACTATTATAAATAAGAGATGATCTTTTCAAATATATATCTGATAAGGATTTAATATCAAAATACACAAAGAACTCACATAAGTCAACATGAATAACCAAACAACCTGATAAAAAATTAGGCAGAGGATCTGGAATGGACATTTTTCCAAAGACATACAAATGGCCAACAAGTACATGAAAAGTTGCTTATCACAGGAATTCAGGTCAATCCATAGTGAGGTACCATTTCATATCTGTCAGAATGGCTATTATAAAAAAGCAGGAAAAACAAACAAACAAACAAACATGTTTTAGAGGATGTGGAGAGGAGGCTGCTCTCCTGAACCATTGACAGGAATGCAAACTGGTACATTCAAGATTCCTCAAAGAAAAACGGTAACTACTATTTGATCCAGCAACTCCACTTTCAGGTATTTATCCAATGAAAAGAGAAACACCGTTTCCAAAAAATTATATATCCCTATGTTTGTTACAGCATTATTTACAATATCCAAGAAATAAAAGCAATCTAAGTGCTCATCCACAGATGAATGGATAAAGTACATGGTGTGTGTGTGTATGTGTGTATGCACATGTGCATGCACGTGTTTGTATATATATATACACATACATACTGGAATATTACTCATTCAAAAACAAAACTGAATCCTAATACTTGCAACAATATGAGTGGACATAGTATTATGCTAAGTGAAAGAAATGAGATTATAAGAGGTGAAGGAACAGGGAGAAGAATTGGATGAAGGTAGTCAAAAAGTGGAGCCCCTCAGTTATAAGATAAAAAAGCACTACATATGTAATTTCTAACATCATTAATATAATTAACACTGCTCTCTTAACATAAAATTTGTTAAGAGAGTAAATCCTGAGGTCTGACCATCAGGAAATTGTTTTCTTTTATTTTATATCTATATGAGATGATGTATACCGACGAAGCTTACTGTGGTATTCACTTCATGATGTATTTAAGCCAAATCATTATGCTGTAAACCTTAACTTATTCAGTGCTGTATTCCAACTGTATCTCAATAAAAGTAGAACCTAGACCAACTAGACAACTTACTAAAATCAGAGACATTACTTTGCCAACAAAGGTCCATTCTAGTCAAAACTATGGTTTTTCCAGTAGTCATGTATGAATGTGAGAGTTAGATTATAAAGAAAGCTGAGAGCCAAAGAATTGATGCTTTTGAACTGTGATGTTGGAGAAGACTCTTAAGAGTCCCTTGGACTTCAAGGAGATCAAAACTGTCCATCCTAAAGGAAATCAGTCCTGAATAGTCACTGGAAGCACTGATGCTGAAGCTGAAACTCCAAATCTTTGGCCACCTGATGTGAAGAACTGACTCACTGGTAAAGACCCTGATGCTGGGAACAATTGAAGGCAAGAGAAGGGGATGACAGAGAATGAGATGGTTGGATGGCATCACCACTTCAATGGATATGATAAAATAACCTTGACCCCTACTTCATATCATATGTGAAAACTGAGTCAAAAATATAAATGCTCCAGCTATAAAACTTTTGAAATATCTTCATGATTTGAGATAGGTGAAGATTCCCTATACAAAATAAAAAACAATCCTAGTTACTAAAGGAAAAAAAATCATAAATTAGACATATAGAAAGTGTAACTTCTGGTCAGTGAAGAACACTGAATAAGAAATAAAAATGCAAGCTTTACAGATGTTAAAATACTTACTATGTATACAAGACTTTATCCAGATCATCTAGTAATCTTCTATAACTGCATAATGTTAATAAAAAAGTTAACCCAATGAAGAATAGACTAAAGACTTGGACATTTCATGAAAGAGGGGAAATTATCCTTTATTCAATGATAAGACTTATAATAAAGCCATGGCAAATGCCTTTGGAATTAAACATGGGCTTGTTATTTTTATTTCTCTACCTTTGTTTATAGTAAGACATTTTATTTTTCAAACAGTAATATATTACCACCAGACACCACTCTCCTCCACACACACACAGAGAGAGAAACACAAACAACTTGAAGCCTCAGTTCCATTCCATTCAGTCACTCAGTTGTGTCCAACTCTTTGCAACACCATGGACTGCAGCATGCCAGGCCTACCTGTCCATCATCAACTCCTGGAGTTTACTCAGATTCCTGTGCATTGAGCCAGTGATGTCATCCAACCATCTCATCTTCTGTTGTCTCCTTCCTCTCCCTACTTCAATCTTTCCCAGCATCAGGAACTTTTCAAATGAGTCAGTTCTTGGCATCAGTTGGCCAAAGAATTGGAGTTTCAGCTTTAGCATCAGTTCTTCAAAGGAATATTCAGGACTGATTTCCTTTAGGATGGACTGGTTAGATCCCCTTACTGTCCAAGGGGCTCTCAAAAGTCTTCTCGAACATCACAGTTCAAAAGCATCAATTCTTCAGCACTCAGTTTTCTTTACTGGAAGACTAGAAATGTGAAATAAGCTGATTTGAACATCTAGCCTGTAATGTGTATATGTGTTCATATGTATACTTTTTAATTTCGCTCCTTGATGATCATAAGTATTAGAACTATTGGCCATATGCTTATTTACAATCATCTATTAAGCAAACTTTATATGCAATGGTATAGGGAACTTCATAGTTTCTCATTATTATAGGAATGAACACATTAATTGAACAAGATATACTGTCTATAAAAATGATATGTCTTTAAATCTTTTATTTTCTAAACTGGATATTGTGGAAAAAGCAGGATATGTATCACCTTTCTATTAGACATCTGACTGTGAAACTCCAGTTTTTCTTCCCTCTTTTCTCCTCCCCCTCCTATTTGTTTTTCTTATTTAAAGTAGTGCAAAACTGCACTCATCTCACACGCTAGTAAAGTGATGCTCAAAATTCTCCAAGCCAGGCTCCAGCAATACGTGAACTTGAACTTCCAGATGTACAAGCTGGTTTTAGAAAAGGCGGAAGAACCAGAGGTCAAATTGAGAACATCCGTTGGATCATTGAAAAAAACAAGAGTTTCAGAAAAACATCTATTTCTGCTTTATTGACTATGCAAAACCATTTGAATGTGTGGATCACAATAAACTGTGGAATATTCTGAAAGAGATGGCAATACCAGACCACCTGACCTGCCTTTTGAGAAACCTGCATGCAGGTCAGGAAGCAACAGTTAGGACTGGACTTGGAACAACAGACCAGTTCCGAATAGGAAAAGAAGTACGTCAAGGCTGTATATTGTCAGCCTGCTTATTTAATTTACATGCAGAGTACATAATAAGAAAAGCTGGGCTGGATGAAACACAAGCTGGAATCAAGATTTCTGGGAGAAATATCAGTAACCTCAGATATATGGATGACGCCATCCTTATGACAGAAAGTGAAGAGAAACTAAAGAGCCTCTTGATGAAAGTGAAGAGGAGAGTGAAAAAGTTGGCTTAAAGCTCAACATTCAGAAAACGAAGATCATGGCATTCAGTTTCATCACTTCATGGAAAATAGATGGGAAACAGTGGGAATAGTGGCTGACTTCATTTTTCTGGGCTCCAAAATCACTGCGATGGTGATTGCAGCCATGGATTTAAAAAACACTTGCTGCTTGGAAGGAAAGTTATGACCAACCTATACAGCATGTTGAAAAGCAGAGACATTACTTTGTCAACAGATGTCAGTTTAGTCAAGGCTATGGTTTTCCAGTGGTCATGTATGGATGTGAGAGTTGGACTATAAAGAAAGCTGAGCGTTGAAGAACTGATGCTTTTGAACTGTGGTGTTGGAGAAGATTCTTGAGAGTCCCTTGGACTGCAAGGAGATCCAACCAGTCCATCCTAAAGGTGATCAGGCCTGGGTGTTCATTGGTAGGACTGATGTTGAAGCTGAAACTCCAGTACTTTGGCCACCTGATGCTAAGAGCTAACTCATTTGAGAAGACCCTGATGCTGGGAAAGACTGAGGGCAGGAGGAGAAGGGGACAACAGAGAATCAGATGGTTAGATGGTATCACCGACTTGAGGGACATGGATTTGGGTGAACTCCAGGAGTTGGTGATGGACCGGGAGGCCTAGCATGCTGCAGTTCATGGGATCACAAACAGTCAGACACAACTGAGTGACTGAACTGAACTGATTCAAAGTAGAAGCAAAAATCACACTATTACTTAGCTTTGATATTAATCAAGAAAAGTATGTAATTTTCAATGAAATTCAGATACATGAATCTTTTGATTTATTAAACTAAATTTCTCTAAATATAATAGAGACATTAAGCAATTTTAGACGAACTGGACTTTTCTCTCTGTATCTTTGTAGAAATTTTATCAAATAAATATGATCATCTAATGCTAGATAAGAAGAAGAAAGTAGGAAAGAGGATAAGAAGGAGGGGGAAAAGAAGACAAAATCACTTTGGAGAAATAAGTAATGGACATGAGCTGGAAATAAAACTTTGTGAGACCTGATCACGGACTGGAGCTGAGGGTTTTGGCATTGAAGCATGCCAGCAAGACATCTCAGGACTCAAACTTCCTCTTGGTTCTCTTTCAGAGCAGAAAGAAATAGAGATTACACAGTTCACTATTACATAAAAAATATTCTTTCTATCCAATTTCCTTCCCTCTCTCCTTCCATTCCTTCTTCTTTCCTTCTGTCTGTTGTGATAAAGAGTAATTCATTCTATTATGTAAATGAGAATAGGCTATTGAAAAAATGCCTCTTGCCCAGAGGTCACTATGCAATAAAAACATATAACAATCTGAAAGTAAGCAGGACACTATGAAATCAAAGACAAAGATAACTCAGTTAAATATTATTTGAGATATTTTTCATATTACATAGTCCAAAGTAGTTAATAAAAGTTCCAGACAGAATAAATGACGTGTGTGGCTATCTAAACATGTGAAAGAACATAACTGAGTATATGATACGATGTAATTCTTAGTAGTTGCTACATTTAAATGTTTACACTTGTATATTTTTACATTCAGATATACATCTAAATGTAATTCAACTGACAATTGAAGTTTATTGAAGTTCTGTGTATTTAGTGTTCATAGTTAAATCTAAAGATTAAGCTGCAAAAATTATTTAAATTAATGTAAATATGTGTTTTCTTGAAGAAATCTCTGCTGCTGCTGCTAAGTCGATTCAGTCGTGTCCGATTCTGCACAATCCCATAGATGACAGCCCACCAGGCTTCCCCGTCCCTGGGATTCTTTCTCCAAGCAAGAACACTGGAGTGGGTTGCCATTTCCTTCTCCAGTGCATAAAAATGAAAAGTGAATGTGAAGTCGCTCAGTTGTGTCTGACTCTAGCGACCTCATGGACTGCAGCCCACCAGGCTCCTCCATCCATGGGATCTTCCAGGCAAAAGAACTGGAGTGGGATGCCATAGTCTTTCCTATGCTGTTGTTTTCCTCTATTTCTTTGCATTGATCCCTGAGGAACTCATTCTTATCTATCCTTGCTACTCTTTGGAACTCTGGATTCAGATGCTTATATCTTTCCTTTTCTCCTTTGTTTTTCACTTCTCTTTTTTCACAGCTGTTTGTAAGGCCTTCCCAGATGGCCATTTTGCTTTTTTGCATTTCTTTTCCATGGGGATGGTCTTGATCCCTGTCTCCTGTACAATGTCATGAACCTTCATCCACAGTTCATCAGGCAGTCTATCTATCAGATCTAGTCCCTTAAATCTATTCCTCACTTCCACTGTATAATCATAAGATATTTGATTTAGGTCATACCTGAATAGTCTAGCGGTTTTCCCTACTTCCTTCAATTTAAGTCTGAATTTGGTAATAAAGAGTTCATGATCTGAGCCACAGTCAGCTCCCAGTCTTGTTTTTGCTGACTGTATAGAGCTTCTCCATCTTTGGCTGCAAAGAACATAATCAATTGGATTTTAGTGTTGGCCATCTGGTGATGTCCATGTGCAGAGCTGGAAATAAAACTTTGTGAGACCTGATCACGGACTGGAGCTGAGGGTTTTGGCATTGAAGCATGCCAGCAAGACATCTCAGGACTCAAACTTCCTCTTGGTTCTCTTTCAGAGCAGGAAGAAATAGAGATTACACAGTTTACTATTACATAATGTTTGCTATGACTAGTGTGTTCTCTTGGTAAAACTCTATTAGCCTTTGCCCTGCTTCATTCCGTATTTCAAGGCCAAATTTGCCCGTTACCCCAGGTGTTTCTTGGCTTCCTACTTTTGCATTTCAGTCCCCTATTATAAAAAGAACATCTGTTTTTGATGTTAAGTTCTAAAAGGCCTTGTAGATCTTCATAGAACCATTCAACTTCAGCTTCTTCATTGTTACTGGTTGGAGCATAGACTTGGATTACTGTGATATTGAAGTTTGCCTTGGAAATGAACAGAGCTCATTCTGTCATTTTAGAGGTTACATCCAAGTACTGCATTTCGAACTCTTCTGTTGACCATGATGGCTACTCCATTTCTTCTAAGTGATTCCTGCCCACAATAGTAGATATAATTGTCATCTGAGTTAAATTCACCATTCCAGTCCATTTCAGTTTGCTGATTTCTAGAATGTTGATGTTCACTCTTGCCATCTCCTGTTTGACCATATCCAATTTGCCTTGATTCGTGGACATTCCAGGTTCCTAAGCAATATTGCTCTTTACTGGATCAGACCTTGCGTCTATCACCAGTCACATCCACAACTGGATATTGTTTTTGCTTTGGCTCTATCCCTTCATTCTTTCTGGAGTTATTTCTCCACTGATCTGCAGTAGCAATTTGGGCACCTACCAACCTGGGGAGTTCCTCTTTCAGTATCCTATCATTTTGCCTTTTCATACTGTTCATGGGGTTCTCAAGGAAAGAATACTGAAATGGTTTGCCATTCCCTTCTCCAGTAGACCATATTATGGCCTACCTCTCCACCATGACCCACAGGGCGTGGCTTAGTTTCATTGAGTTAGACAAGGCTGTCATCCTAGTGTGTTTAGATTGACCAGTTTTCTGTGAATAAGGTTTCAGTGTGTCTTCCCTCTGATGCCCTCTTGCAACACCTACCATCTTACTTGGCTTTCTCTTACCTTGGACTTGGGGTATGTCTTCATGGCTGCTCCAGCAAAGCACAGCTGCTACCCTTTACCTTGGAAGAGGGGTATCTCCTCACCGCCACCCCTCCTGACCTTGAACATGGAGTAGCCCCTCTCAGCCCTCCTGCACGCATGCAGCCACTGCTCCTTGGATGTGGTGTTGCTCCTCTGATTTCAAAGGTACTCATTTCAGCAATATCAGTACATAAATCCAGACAGAATAGCCAAGGACTATGGAGGAAATACATTAGAGTTAGTATAACAGCTAACACTAATTGTTCTCTTTATGTAAGTTTATTCATTTAACATTTATAATAAACTCTGTGAGGTACTTGGTTTTATTACTGTCTCAAGAACCAAATTTTACTTGCTGACTCATACTCTCAGAAACTTCAAGTAATTGAAAAGCACTGATTTTATCTATGTATCTATCAATCTATCTATCTTTGAACCTCAAAGGACTCTACTGCATCTATTTTGCAACACTATTTTCTCTAGAGCCAAATAAAATAGGCCACCAATGCAGGAAACAACAAGCAATGTGACAGGAAAGGAGTTTCTGAGAAAATGTGCCGATGTGAGTGAGGTAAGGACTATTGCAGCAGAGAATTACAAAATGCCATTCTGGGGGGCTATGAAGAGCAGAGGTGCAATGGTTAAATTTTTTATCTTCTTTATTCTATGTGACAATCCCAATGAATGTACTATTATTGTTATTTGGGGAGATTAAATGAATCATTAAGCTAACAGTCTGTAGTAGTAAAAATTAAACAAAGTTTCACCTAACTCCACATTCTGATAGTTTAATATCTGAAAAGCTCTCAAAAAAGGACAAAGTGGGTAAAAAATAATTTTAAGATTCCAAAAGCTTACAAATAAATATGAACATATATGGAATAATGAAGAAAGATAAGACTTATCAAAAATATTATACTGTCATTAAGCTTAAGCTTACAAACGATTCATCAGGACAATAAACAGTAATGCACACAACAGAAATCTTCATAGTAGCAATTTATAAGAATTGTGTTTCATAAATTCATGATAAAGCAATAAAATGGGAATAACAAAGCAAATAAGGGAAATTAGCATAAACTATTTTACAGGAAAATTCAGGAATTCTAGTATTTTAAGTTTAGAATGAGACAATATCCCTTTGCATATTGATAGCAACAAACTGTTTTTGTGCTTATTTAAACAGAGTTATGGGACTGACGTGCAGCATTTAACACAAATTTAAAAAAAGTTCTTACAAAAGGATGAAACTTAGATGTGACTATGGTAGATATGTAGTAGTTATGGAAGATGGAAGATGGGGTATAAAATTAAGGTTCAAGGAATGGTAAAACTTTAAGTGAGATTTGGACCTAACCAACAGCCTGAGCTATTTCAAATCCTAAAAGATGATGCTGTGAAAGTGTTACACTGAATATGCCAGCAAATTTGGCAAACTCAGCAGTGGCCATAGGACTGGAAAAGGTCAGTTTTTGTTGCAATCCCACAGAAAAGCAAGGCCAAAGAATGCTTAAATTACTGCACAATTGCACTCATCTCACACACTAGCTTTCATTACGAGTTTTAAGAGGTTCGGTCCGGAGTTGTCATACACTTGGTACTTGAGACCCTCAACCACTACCTGTCCCTCCAGACCACACGACGTCAGGAACCCCAATGTTTCTCAACCTGTACTGACTCACTGACCTAACTTGACTTGACTAGTAGAATTTCGTGAAACTCCCCTTACACTGTCACCTTACTTCTACTATCATAGATGTAGAACTCGACTACACTTAGGATTTACTTTACTCCACTTACCTTTTCTACCATACATCATACATCACCAACAAGTTACTTTTATTTTAGGAAAAGGAATTCGAAATCAGTCTAAAGTCGAATCATAACTAGGCTCCTAGTAAAACTTGGGAATAAATTTAATAAAATCAGATTTTTATATATGATAAATAAAATTGTAAAGTCCTAGGAATTATAAACCAGTATTCCTATAGTAAACTTTGTTAAGTTCAATATGGTTTTAATCATGGCATTAATATGTAGAATATATTTCTGATCCTTTGTCTTCCAAGACTGTTCACTAGGGAATCAAAATCATGAATATGCCAGCAAATTTGGCAAACTCAGCAGTGGCCATAGGACTGGAAAAGGTCAGTTTTTGTTGCAATCCCACAGAAAAGCAAGGCCAAAGAATGCTTAAATTACTGCACAATTGCACTCATCTCACACACTAGCAAAGTAATGCTCAAAATTCTCCAAGCCAGGCCTCAACAGTATGTGAACCATGAACTCTGGGAGTTGGTGATGGACAGGGAGGTCTGGTGTGCTGCAGTCCTTGGGGTTACAAAGAGTTGGACATGACTGAGTGACTGGATTGAACTGAACTGATCATCTTAAAGCACTTTGAGGGGAATGTGACAGTGGAATGAAGATGATAGTATCTACATCTTGAGCTGATGTGAATCCTAAATGAAATGAGGTGAATGGAAAAGATGGTATGTAGTATGTAGTGGTTGTTCAATGAAAATAAAATCCTTTTCCTTAAGCTTTAGTCAGATTTCAGTAATCATAACTAGGCTCCTAGTAAAACTTGGGAATAAATTTAATAAAATCAGATTTTTATATATGATAAATAAAATTGTAAAGTCCTAGGAATTATAAAACAGTATTCCTATTCTTATAGTAAACTTTGTTAAGTTCAATATGGTTTTAATCATGGCATTAATATGTAGAGTATATTTCTGATCCTTTGTCTTCCAAGACTGTTCACTAGGGAATCAAAATCATTTGGAATACTTTGCTTTTAATTAACTCATATGTTACTTGAAAATATTTGCTTCTCTTTAGACATTATTGTTGATTTTTGACACTGTTGTCTGAGCTAACACAACTTTTTCCAAGTTCTCAGAGAAATTTCTCTTCTCTCTTCTTTTTCTGGTTACTCTTTAATGGTTTTGTCTATACTTTAGATTATGACAGGAATGTTCCCAGAATATTATACTAGGCATTTGTAAGTTATAAATTTACATTAGGTTCAAAAATCTTCTGACAGGTATACTAAGATAAATACACTAGTTAGAAACACGGAATATTGGCTCTGTAATAAATTTTATAATATATATTAAGTCTACTTTACTTATTATTAATTAAAATTATCTCTAATAGTTTTATAGTGGAAACAGTCTGTTATAATAGACATATTTGCATGTCAAACCCCAGGTCTACCAACTGTGTGTGAGTCTGGGCCAGTTACTTTAACCACTTGCAAGCTTTATTTGCTTCAGTATCAAAATACTAATAAAAATATAGTCACCATAGTGTTTCTATAAGGATATGTTATATTCTTATATATATCCTTATGCTATAAGGATATGCTTATATGTATCCATATGCTATATGGATATGCTTATATGGGTATGCTATATCCATATAAGGATCAGTTCAGTTCAGTCGCTCAGTTGTGTCCAACTCTGCGACCCCATGAATCGCAGCATATGCTTATATATATCCTTATGCTATAAGGATATGTCCCTGACACATATCAAGCCTGAGGCAAAATTCATAAATAACAGTATACACTATTCAGCTAGGATTACAAAGCACTTTCTTGTATATCATCTCACATATTATCTCACTATCTGATAGAAAGCATAGCATAAACCTCATTTCATACATAAGATCGCTTTTTAGTAAGCAATGAGGCTGGGGCAGGATTTAGAATCCACATCTCTTACCTTTTAATTATTTTTTTACTTAAGTATTAAATTGCATGTCTTTTGACTTAGTTGCTTGACACTGCAACATATTCTGCAGATGTTGAGACAACTCATCTAAGACAAGTTTCTTTCTTACTTTTTAAGCCAAATGCTCATGACTATTCCTTTTATATGGCTTTTCATGTCTCGAAAGAGTTTCTCTTAACTCAGAGAATGGCTTGAAGGTAAGAGTTAAGACTGACTAAACAAGTCCATTCTTATATCCTTATCACTTATTCAAACCAAGATACCAATGAAAGTGAAAGTACTAGTCACTCGGTTGTCTCCAACTTTGTGTGACCCCATAGACTCTAACCCATCAGGCTCTTCTGTCCATAGGACTCTCCAGTCAAGAATACTGGAGTGTGTTGCTATTTCCTTCTCCAAAGATATCATAGTGGCTCAAAATGTTTTGAAAAAAAAAATTTATTTTAAGCCAATTTTTAATAAGAAAAGAGAATTTTGATGTAATGAATCCAGCAGTAAACATTAATAAGCACATATGTGAATCATTTTGCAAAGCAATGTATTCATAAGGAAAAAAAAACTCTAATTGTTGAAGGCATCATAAAATTCAATAGAACAACTTCTCAAATCAAACCTTTATGAATGGTATAATTTTAGACTCTATTTACTGTAAATGCACTTGTAAAAGAAAATTCTAGCCAAATTCAAACCCCATTTCAAAACAGAACTCTATCCAAAGTTAATGCAGCTTTGGCTGTATCATGTTTCCAGGTAACTATGAAACAAGAAAGACACAATATTTTTCAGCAGAGTTTACTTTCATGAGACTGTACAACATCTTTGCTGACCAAACAGGTTCTAATAATTTGTGCTTGCAAGGTTTTTTAAATAAAAAACCTTCCCCATACTGAATCACTGTGTAGCTGAGAAAATGCTTTTCTGTGTGGAAAATGGTCCAAACCCTACTTTTCATTATAGATATAATCTATGAACATATTGAATATCCAGTACATAAGCAAATACTACATTTCATGTTTTCATTAATAAAAAATAAAATATTATCTCCAGGTGAACACAAGATACCATTCATATTGAATACTCAACAGAAGATAGCTGACCACTTGTAAACATCCAAAGGCACACATTTCAAAGCAGCATATATTTATTGCTAGATAAATAGTAAGTTAAGACTTGGTACATGGTGGGTAAAACAAAGGGCAGTGTGAAAATTCATATTGTTAGAAAGAAACTTGAGGGGAATTCCCTGGTGATCCAGTGGTTAGGACTTTGCAGTTTCACTGCCAAGGGCCAGGGTCCAATCCCAAGCCCTGATCTCCTGGTCAGGGAACTATGATCCTGCAATACAGGCAGTGTGGTCAAAATTAACAGCAGCAAAATAAAACCATCACCATCTCTCCTGTTAAAAACTAGACTATGAATGGAAAGATACTTGATCATAGTTAATTACTCCAATCTCCCTTAAATATAATTGATATGCCATAACTATTATTTAAAAGTACTTATGCATATCAGAAAGCTTGTATTATCACTAGAAAAAGTGATCTCAAAAATAACATGTGACTAACATAGGTAAGATTGTGGTGGAGTCTAAGATAATGCATTATGTCTGTGTGTAGTTTAGTATAAATTATTTTATATGTGTTATATACAATAAATATGTATTTATTGTTTACTATTAATGCATATATTGTATTTATCAATGATATATGCTTATCTATTAATTTATATATAAATCAGTAAACATTAATAAGCACATATGTGAATCATTTTGCAAAGCAATGTATTCATAAGGAAAAAAAAACTCTAATTGTTGAAGGCATCATAAAATTCAATAGAACAACTTCTCAAATCAAACCTTTATGAATGGTATAATTTTAGACTCTATTTACTGTAAATGCACTTGTAAAAGAAAATTCTAGCCAAATTCAAACCCCATTTCAAAACAGAACTCTATCCAAAGTTAATGCAGCTTTGGCTGTATCATGTTTCCAGGTAACTATGAAACAAGAAAGCACACAATATTTTTCAGCAGAGTTTACTTTCATGAGACTGTACAACATCTTTGCTGACCAAACAGGTTCTAATAATTTGTGCTTGCAAGGTTTTTTAAATAAAAAACCTTCCCCATACTGAATCACTGTGTAGCTGAGAAAATGCTTTTCTGTGTGGAAAATGGTCCAAACCCTACTTTTCATTATAGATATAATCTATGAACATATTGAATATCCAGTACATAAGCAAATACTACATTTCATGTTTTCATTAATAAAAAATAAAATATTATCTCCAGGTGAACACAAGATACCATTCATATTGAATACTCAACAGAAGATAGCTGACCACTTGTAAACATCCAAAGGCACACATTTCAAAGCAGCATATATTTATTGCTAGATAAATAGTAAGTTAAGACTTGGTACATGGTGGGTAAAACAAAGGGCAGTGTGAAAATTCATATTGTTAGAAAGAAACTTGAGGGGAATTCCCTGGTGATCCAGTGGTTAGGACTTTGCAGTTTCACTGCCAAGGGCCAGGGTCCAATCCCAAGCCCTGATCTCCTGGTCAGGGAACTATGATCCTGCAATACAGGCAGTGTGGTCAAAATTAACAGCAGCAAAATAAAACCATCACCATCTCTCCTGTTAAAAACTAGACTATGAATGGAAAGATACTTGATCATAGTTAATTACTCCAATCTCCCTTAAATATAATTGATATGCCATAACTATTATTTAAAAGTACTTATGCATATCAGAAAGCTTGTATTATCACTAGAAAAAGTGATCTCAAAAATAACATGTGACTAACATAGGTAAGATTGTGGTGGAGTCTAAGATAATGCATTATGTCTGTGTGTAGTTTAGTATAAATTATTTTATATGTGTTATATACAATAAATATGTATTTATTGTTTACTATTAATGCATATATTGTATTTATCAATGATATATGCTTATCTATTAATTTATATATAAAAATACATCTAAATAATATCAAGACAAAACAAATACATGTTATGTGACTAATACACTCAAATGAGAAGTATAAACTATTCATGTATACACAAAGTTGTACAATAAAGTAATGATGATAAACACTGGAGGTGATTCAAGACACTTGTCCTTTCTAACTTGAAAGAGAAACTATGTAACAAAAAAATAAATGATAGTTTCTTATTGTTGTATGCAATTCTTTGCAACTGCATACACTGTAGTCTGCCAAGTTCCTCTGTCCATGGGATTTTCCTGGCAGGAACGCTGGAAAGGGTTGCCATTTCCTTGTCTATGGGTTCTTCTCGACCTAGAGATTAAACCTGTGTCTCTTGCATTGCAGGAAAATTCTCTACCACTAAGTCACCTGGGAAGCCCCAATATAATATATAAATAAATACAATTTAAATAATAATAAGTACTTATTTTATGAAACTTGAAAACATTTTTATATTCAGCTAGAAGAATAAACCTTTGAATAGAATCATTCTATAAAAAAGTGAATTCAAAAGAAACATGTTATCTAAGATATGAAAATATTACAAAGATATAATAATTAAAATGTGATACTTATGGCATAGAGTGCTGGTAGGCAAAAGAATAGAAAAGATTGTAAGCCTGGAAAGCTACAGAAACATATATGAATTTTTCTGATATTTAGATTTCAAATAAGAAAGAGAAAAGGATTTTTTAAGAAATCATACTGTGATGATAATCATTTAGGAAAATAAAATGAATAGCACACATTCTGTTCTAGAATGGCTTCAGACTATGTTGACTCCATTGATATATCAGCTTTCAACATTTCTAATCTAGATTAGGCTGATTATCATCATAAGACCTCTATAGAGTTCAAAATTCTGACGGTTGTCACATGGACAATATATTAGTCTGTCTAGGTTACTTATTGTTTATAGGTGAAAATATTAAACAGAAGATATCTGATACTTTTTTAAAGCTTTTTGGGAAAAACTGAGACATTCCACTAAATATATCTAATCGCCAGGTTACAGATAGTTTAGTTTCACTTGTTCACTTGCATCATAAAATATTTTTTAGAATGCCGAATATGTGTGAGTGAGTGTTTTCATTTCTATGATTATATTTTGACTGCTTTTGTTCTTTTGGAACTTACATGCTACTTGAAAAATTAGAAAATATATCGAGAAACAAGGAGCTCCAAAGTGTGAAGAATGTTTCAGAGACCACTCTACAATATACCCTTTCATAAGCAAATATTGCAGTCAAGATGTATTACAACAGGATCAAGCATGAAAATATCATACAATTCTGATTCCTTAAAGAACTAAACCACAATTCCTGATGCTCACAAAGAAATACACTTAGTCCAAGGTAAGGAGAAGCGGCTGCGCTTTGCTGGAGCAGCTGTGAAGAGATACCTCATGCCCAAGGTAAGAGAAACCCAAGTAAGATGGTAGGTGTTGCAGGAGGGCATCAGAGGGCAGACACACTGAAACCTTACTCACAGAAAACTAGTCAATCTAATCACACTAAGACAACAGCCTTGTCTAATTCAAAGAAGGTAAGCCATGCCCGTAGGGCAACCCAAGACGGGCGGGTCATGGTGGACATGGCTGACAGAATGTGGTCCATTGGAAAAGGGAATGGCAAACCACTTCAGTATTCTTGCTTTGAGAAACCCATGAATAGTATGAAAAGGCAAAATGACAGGATACTGAAAGAGGAGCTCCCCAGGTCAGTAGGCACCCAACACACTACTGGAGATCAGTAGAGAAATTCCAGAAAGAATGAAGGGATGCAATCAAAGCAAACATAATACCCAGCTGTGGGTGTGACTGGTGACAGAAGCAAGGTCCGATGCTGTAAGAGCAATATTGCATTGGACCTGGAATGTCAGGTCTGTGACTCAAGGCAGATTCGAAGTGGTCAAACAGGTGATGGCAAGAGTGAACATCGACATTCTAGGAATCAGCGAACTAAAATGGACTGGAATGGGTGAATTTAACTCAGATGACAATTACGTCTACTACGGCAGGCAGGAATCCCACAGAAGAAATGGAGTAGCCATCATGGTTAACAAAAGGTTCCAAAATGCAGTATTTGGATGCAATCTCAAAAACGACAGAATGATCTCTGTTCGTTTCCAAGGCAAACCATTCAATATCACAGTAATTCAAGGCTATGCCCCAACCAGTAATGCTAAAGAAGATGAAGTTGAACGGTTCTATGAAGACCTACAAGACGTTTTAGAACTAACACCCCAAAAAGATGTCCTTTTCATTATAGGGGACTGGAATGCTAAAGTAGGAAGTCAATAAACACCTGGAGTAACAGGCAAATTTGGCCTTGGAATGCGGAATGAAGCAGGGCAAAGACTAATAGAATTTTTCCAAGAAAATGCACTGGTCATAGCAAAAACCCTCTTCCAACAACACAAGAGAAGACTCTACACATGGACATCACCAGACAGTTAACACCAAAATCGATTGATTATATTCTTTGCAGCCAAAGATGAAGTTCTATAAAGTCAACAAAAACAAGACCAGGAGCTGACTGTGGCTCAGAACATGAACCCCTTATTATCAACTTCAAACTTAAATTGAAGAAAGTGGGGAAAACCTCTGAACTATTCAGGTATGACCTAAATCAAATCCCTTATGATTATACAGTGGAAGTGAGAAATAGATTTAAGGGCCTAGATCTGATAGACAGAGTGCCTGATGAACTATGGAATGAGGTTCATGACACTGTACAGGAAACAGGAATCAAAACCATCTCCATGGAAAAGAAATGCACAAAAGCAAAATGGCTGTCTGGGGAGGCCTTACAAATAGCTGTGAAAAGAAGAGAGGTGAAAAGCAAAGTAGAAAAGAAAAGATATAAGCATATGAATGCAGAATTCTGAAGGATAGCAAGAAGAGATAAGAAAGCCCTCTTCAGTGATCAATGCAAGGAAACAGAGGAAAGGAACAGAATGGGAAAGACTAGAGATCTCTAAAAGAAAATTAGAGATACCAAGGGAACATTTCATGCAAAGATGGGCTCAATAAAGGACAGAAATGGTATGGACTTAACAGAAGCAAAAGATATTAAGAGGTGGCAAGAATACACAGAACTGTACAAAAAAGATCTTCATGACCCAGAAAATCACCACGGTGTGATCACTTATCTAGAGCAGAACATCCTGGAATGTGAAGTCAAGTAGGCCTTAGAAAGTATCACTATGAACAAAGCTAGAGGAGGTGATGGAATTCCAGTGGAGCTGTTTACATCCTGAAAGATGATGCTGAGAAAGTGCTGCACTCAATATACCAGCACATTTGGAGAACTCAGCAGTGGCCACAGGCCTGGAAAAGATCAGTTTTCATTCCAATTCCAAAGAAAGGCAATGCCAAAAAATGCTCAAACTACCGCACAATTGCACTCATCTCATATGCTAGTAAAAGAATGCTCAAAATTCTCCAAGCCAGGCTTCAGCAATACATGAATTGTGAACTTCCTGATGTTCAATCTGGTTTTAGAAAAGGCAGAGGAACCAGAGATCAAATTGCCAACATGCACTGCATCATTGAAAAAGTAAGAGAGTTCCAGAACAGCATTTATTTCTGCTTTATTGACTATGCCAAAGCCTCTGACTGTGTGGATCACAATAAACTGTGGAGAATTCTTCAAGAGATGGGAATACCAGACCACCTGACCTGCCTCTTGAGCAATCTGTATGCAGGCCAGGAAGCAACAGTGAGAACTGAACATGGACTGTCTCTTATACACATCTCATATTAAAAAGCAGAGACATTACTTTGCCAACAAAGTTCCATCTAGTTAAGGCTATGGTTTTTCCAGTGGT
>SJYC01002005.1:0-19645 GCA_006408675.1 Madoqua kirkii
GCTGCGATTCATGGGGCTGCAAAGAGTCAGACATGACTGAGCAACTGAACTGAACTGAAAATTTCTGCCAACTGGAAGTTAATGACCTGATGACCATGAATACATACATAGCCCCCAGACTTACTAGAGCCTGAGGGCTGGTAAGTTGGTTAACCTCTGTGAAACCTCCCTGTCACTTCACCATCAACCAATCAGAGAACTGTGTACCAGCTGATCACACATCCTGTGGCTACTATCCCTCACCTTGCTTTAAAACACTTTTCTGAAACCCATTCAGGGAATTGAGGTTTTGAGCATTTACTGTTCCAGACTGCTTATCTGGTTCCTTACAATAAACACTGCTCTTTCCTTCATCACAACCATTTTGTCAGTAGACTGGCTTTATTGCCAATGGGCAAGTGGACCTGTTTGGTTCAGAAACAAAATCATGAAATAACACTGGAAGTTCCTGTACCCTGGGGAGTATTCCCATGTTTGCTTCAGTTTTCACAATACTGACACTTTTATATGAGGGCCAGCAAGATTCCTAGTGAACCCTTTTAGTTAATCAGTACGAAAAATGTATATGGACAAGTGTTGAACTCAGTGAGAAGATACATTTTCTAAAAAGCTATGATTACAAGGCATTATCTTAGGGTCTCCTGCCAAGAATCTTGGGAAATATATTGCTGTACAATTAACAGAAGCATAGTCTTAGTAGGTTGATCAAGTTAGGATTGCTTCTTAACAGCTCCCTTTCCACACAAAATTTAAATTCTCCAATAAAATTTACCTATGGCTACTTGGCAAAGATTCAAGAAATTGTTTCAAGTTCTGTTATTCTCAAACTCTGAACCCCTTTCTTCTGGTTGGTTGCCCTATGTTCAACTTATTCCCTAATATTTTTTCATTTAAAAATTTATTTATTTTTTTATTGAAAGATAATTGCTTTACAGAATTTTACTGTTTTCTGTCAAACCTCAACAGAAATCAGCCATAGGTATACAAATATCCTCTCACTTTTGTAACTCACTCCTATCTTCCTTTCTGCCCCACGCCTCTAGGTTAGCACAGAGCCTCTGTTTGAGTTTCCTGAGCCATAGAACAAATTCCCGTTGGCTATCTATTTTACATATGGTAATATAAGTTTCCATGGATGTCACCCTCTCCTCATGTCCATTAATCTATCTTAATGAAGTCCAAACCTTTTGTTTTTGTGATTACCTTAAGCTCTATCCTTTGGAATTTGGAAATTATCTGTGTCCTACTTCGTACCTTTAACCCAGGCCTTTGGAATTTTGTCTATAGTCTTTTACTCATCTTTGTAAAAAACAAATCTCTGATTTTCAGAGCTGCATATTAATTTGAAAGTAAACTAGAAGGTAATCTTCCCAAGAGCGGAGATATTTATTCTAATGTACCCCAACATCTGGGATGTCCCTGGTGGCTCAAGTGGTAAAGAATCTGCCTACAATGCAGGAGACCCAGGTTCAATCACTCAGTAGGAAGATTCCCCTGGAGGAGGAAACGGTAACCTACTCCAGTATTCTTGCCTGGAGATTCCCAATGGATAGAGGAACCTGGTGAGCAATTCATGCAATAGCTTCAATATTTTCTGAGGTTTTCACTGAAGACATGATACATAGCCCATGGTAACCAGAGTAGTACTGAAACCGAGCAAGACTCTGTGGATTTCCTGGGTACAGAATCCCTTATGTGCCCCTCCACCCCCATTTCTTAGGACTAGGCTTTAGTCTTCATGACCAGACCATCCCTGAGTTCCAAAGGCAGTCTCAAACAGTTGTTAGTCAGGGAAAAGAGAGGAGGCAGAGAGAGACAAGAGAGGAGCAGTCAAGAAATAGTATGCACCCTTGGGATAGGATCCTGGTTCTACCTCAAAAAATACACATAACAATATCTTTGAGTTCTTCTACAGACCTAAAACTCCCAAGAAAGGAAGGATGTTGACTACTTGATGAAGTATTCTTCATTCCAGAGAGACGGTCACAGTTTGAAAACCTGGAGAACCACAGAAACTCATCAGGAGATCAGATTAAAGGGATGCATGCCCCAAACCCACCCTAGTCCTTATCAGCAAGCTGGCCCTTGAATCATTGTTATAAAATCCCTCACCTTATTCCCCTGGGTTGGGACACACAGTGTTGAGGACATGGGCCAACTGTGTCTCCCTTTGCCCAACAAAGCAATAAAGCCATTCTTTGTGTTGTTCAGTCACCCAGTCAGGTCCGACTCTTTGTGATCCCATGGATTGCAGCACTCCAGGCCTCCCTGTCCCTCACCATCTCCTGGAGTTTGTCCAACTTTATTTCCATTGCATCGGTGATGCTATCTAGCCATCTCATTATCTGATGCTCTCTTCTCCTTCTCCCCTCAACCTTTCTTGACATCAGGGACTTTTGTGAGTCATCTCTTCACATTAAGTAGCCAAAATACTAGAGCTTCAGCTTCAGCATCAGTTCTTTCAACAAGTATTCAGAGTAGATTTCCCTTAAGATTGCCTTGTTTGATCTCCTTGCTGCCTAAGAGGCTTTCCAGAATCTTCCCTATCACCACAGTTTGAAGGGATCAATCCTCTGGCATTCTGCCTTCTATATGGCCTAGCACTCACAACCATATGAGACCACTGGGAAGACCATAACCTTGATTATAGGGACCTTTGTCAGCAGAGTAATGTCTCTGCTTTTTAATACACTGTCTAAGTTTTCCACTATCTGATGCTCTCTTCTCCTTCTCCCCTCAACCTTTCTTGACATCAGGGACTTTTGTGAGTCATCTCTTCACATTAAGTAGCCAAAATACTAGAGCTTCAGCTTCAGCATCAGTTCTTTCAACAAGTATTCAGAGTAGATTTCCCTTAAGATTGCCTTGTTTGATCTCCTTGCTGCCTAAGAGGCTTTCCAGAATCTTCCCTATCACCACAGTTTGAAGGGATCAATCCTCTGGCATTCTGCCTTCTATATGGCCTAGCACTCACAACCATATGAGACCACTGGGAAGACCATAACCTTGATTATAGGGACCTTTGTCAGCAGAGTAATGTCTCTGCTTTTTAATACACTGTCTAAGTTTTCCACAGCTTTCCTGCCAAGAAGCAATTATCTGATTTCATGGCTGCAGTCACCATCTGCAGTGATTCTTTTTTCACCACAAATACTGTCTCCAAGACTCAATTCGGCATGGTGTACAGGGGCTGAGTTTTCAGCATCAGTGCCAAGAAGTGTGAAAATGCCTTGAAGCATCTGTAGGTCACAAATGTTTTCATATTATACTCAAAACTTGGCCATTTCTGGATGTTTCTACACACATTCTAGAGAAGAGCACTTCTAAGATCATGGGATATTCAAAACTTTTAATTAGATGTCAGATGGTCTATGAGTCCTGCAGCAAAACAACTGATTCCACTTCTTTGCTGCGAAGGAAACTGCTGATATATTTCACCTCATCTTTAGTCATTGAGAATTCTCTGACTGCAGCTATATTGTTCTCCGACTTCAGCTATGTTGTTCTCCAAGAGTATAATGAAGAGTGCCAATTATCAATTTTTAATAAACTGTTTTCAGACAGATATAAATTCATCTTTAAGTGCTTTCAAAGTAAGCAAGGGATCAACATCATCTGAATTCTCAATATTCTTTTGTTTTCCTTGCTGCTAGAAGTTCCATAAGTACCACAAAAAGATTTTATTTAAGTTGTGAAATTTTGCTGAAGTAAGAGCTGAGGAGCTAGAATAGAGCTGGAAGTTCAATGCCATGTTTGAATACTTTCGAAGCCATCTCATAACAAATTTGGCAGCATGGAACATGTCAAATGGAATATCCATAGGTATCCTTATACCAAGGAACTAATTGGTTACTCCCTGAGGGAAACTCCAGTGTTCCAGAAGACTTAGTATTCCATCACATTTTTCAGAACACAATTTCTCCAGGGTAACAATCAGAACATTCAGGAAGACATTTATCAAAGTAGGAAGATGCATCCTCTTGTTCGACATAGCAGCCCCAGGCATCCTTTGGAAAGTACAGAGGAACAAGTCTCTTACCAGAAACTCTGATATAAGAAGTAAACCAGAAAACCATGATGCACAAGAATGGAGTGACATCAAGCTGGGCCTGGATTGCTGTGAAACATAGTATGGGCTACTCTATGAATAGAGCACACTGAACTACTACTGAGAATGTTTTAGTATCTACCAAACTGAAATGATAGGATACAGTTCTCTTGATCTGAAGTAAATTTCAACTTCCTATGATTAACTTGTAATTAGAAATTATTCTAATTATCACACATATTGTCACATAATATTATAACAACAAAAATACATAATGATGAAATGTTTGATATTTAAGTATACTGTATCAAATAAATCCTAAAATTATCACCACTGGGGAAGGGGCATATACAATGAAATAGGTGATGGATTAACAACCACAAAATGTAAAGACATTTTAATCAAACAAAAAATGACTCCAAGGCACTGCTTCAAATCTATGAAATAATCTAAATAAAAGAATTATAAAACAAGTAGATATGGACTTCCCTGGTGGCCTATTGGTTAAGCATCTACCTTCCAATGCAGGGACATGGGTTTGATTCCCTAGTCCAGGAAAATTACACATGCTGTGAGGCAACAAACTGGTGTACCACAATTACTGAATGTGTGCTCTAGAGCCCATGAGCCACAGTGATTGAGCTCGTGTGCCATAGCTATTGGAGTCCATGCACTTTAGGGCCAGTGCTCTACAGCGAGAGAAGGCACTGCAGTGAGAAGCTGGTGCACTGCAACCAGAGAGTAGATGCCACTCACCACAACTAGAGAAACTCCACGCAGAGTAAAAGAGACCCAATGCAGCCAAAAAATAATTAAACAATTGAATATAATTTTTAAAAAGTAAAGATGGTAAAAATAACAAATTTTCTCAATAATAATTCTTAACATGACTAAAAAGCATGCAAATATTATTTCAAAATACTGAAAGAAAATACTTTAATATGTAAGAATAATTTGTACAAAAAATGTGATTATATATGCAAAAAAATTTAGGTAGTTTAATTATGTTCATTTGTTTTTCCCATCTACCTGTGAATTGTTTTAGTCCCCTTTGAAGTTTCAGACCCCTACCCTTCTCCGTTACTCAGGATGGCATATAAGTCCTAATAGTCTGACTGTCAGAGAGCTTGACATCTTTGTGGTTTCCATAGGTACAAAATTAAATTATGTTTTTATCTTGTTGTTCTCTCTTTTATTGTAGAGATTTGTTAGCCAAGCACCTAGAACAGCAGGCCAAAAATTATTTTTTCCTTCTTAACAACATACTATATTAGATCTCCAGAAGTTATTAATCTTGTATAACTAAAACTCTGTATCCTTTAACCAACATTCCCCCTTTTCCCCCTGACCTGAGCTTTGGTAACCTGCATTCTATTGTCTGTATCTATGACTTCAACTATTTTAGATTCCACATGTGAAATATTTTTATATACAATGCATATAAAAGAGTGTAGGTTAAGTTTCAACTTACAGTCTCTACAAGTATTTAAAATGAGGTTAATTGTTTTCTGATAAAATGTGTTAAATTGAGAAATGAAGAAAAATGGGATAGAGCCTTCCCTGGCCAGATTAACATTCTAGGAAATTGTGAAATAATTTCAATCATTATCAAGGAAGGAAAAATAGTAGAATTTTAACTCTAAAGTATTCAGAAATAAATACCAATGAGAATACGTCACATTAAAGTTTATAGAAATCAGCAAACATTTCACCAGTGGAAGATATATTTCCTTTAATTTATTATAAGAGTAAATAAAAAGAAAGTACTACTCAAGATGCTTGAAAATAAAACAGATTAATGGGAAATATGAGAATAATTTATAATAAAATCATTAATGAATGTGAAAACAATGGATTTACAGAATGGCCATTCTTAAAAAGTCTACAGATAACAAATGCTTCAGAGGGTGTGGTAAAAAGGGAACCCTTCTACATTGTTGGTGGGAATGTAAGTTGGTACAGCCACTGTGGAAGATAGTATGGAGGTTCTTCAGAAAACTGAAAATATAATTGCCATATAAACCATCAATCCTACTCCTGGGGATATATTCAGAAAAAAAATAATTCAAAAGGCATGTTCACCCCTATGTTCAAGCAAAGCTATTCACAATAGCCAGCCAATACATGGAAACAATGAAAATGTCCATCAGCAGATGAATGGACAAAGAAGATGTGTTATATACATACAATGGAATACTACTCAGCCATAAAAAGATTGAAATAATGCCATTTGCAACAACATGGATGCAGCTAGAGATTATCATACTAAAGTGAAGTCAGACAAAGAAATAGAAACACTATATGATATAATTTATGTGTGAAATAGAAAACATGATGCAAATGAACTTATCTGTTTAACAGAAATAGAACCAGGGATGTAGAAAATAGACTGGTTGTTGTCAAGGGGAAGGAAGCTGAGAGAAGCCTGGTTTGGGACTTTGGAACTAGCAGATACAAACTGGTATATACAGAATGGATGAACAACAGTGTCCTACTGAATAGCACAGGGAACTATATTCTACGTGCTGCAATAAGCTATATTGGAAAAGAACATATATACACACACACACATTCTTTTTTATGCTGCTGCTGCTACTAAGTCGCTTCAGTCATGTCTGACTCTGTGCAACCCCATAGACGGCAGCGCACCAGGCTCCCCTATCCCTGGGATTCTCCAGGCAAGAACACTGGAGTGGATTGTCATTGCCTTCTCCTCCACTGTGAATAGAAGCTTGCAAATGTAGGCAGAGAAACAACCTTATGCAATATGAAAACTGTTTACACAACCACTGTTTATTCACAGTCACATTTTTACTAGTGTATTATTTTAGGGAGAATTAAAATATCAAGATTTGGAAGATGTTTCCTCCTCTAGTATTTTTCTTCCAACTTTTTTTGTACATATTATCAAGGTAAATTACTATTTTTCACACTGGTAAAAAAGGCAACATCTTAATTTCAGAGACAATAATATGCCCAGGGCACAGATTGCATATGTGATTTGAACACAGATTGATTCCAAAAATCTGAAAGTCAAGAACTTCTATAAAAGAGGAAAGACATTGGAAAAGTTAGGAGATAAAATAAGAATAGGCAGAGAAATAGAGGCAAGCTTGACTTGATTAAGAAAGCAAATTTAGACATTCAATTATTTATGTGGCCAGCTTTCTTACTCAGATTCATGCTCAAGTTTCTGTCCTGTCTCTGACTCTCTCTCTCTCTCTCTCTCTCTCTCTCTCTGGAATCTTTGAATATTAGCTAATTACAAATATTTGTGCACACTCTATGTGTACTTAATAAAGATAAACTTTTTTTAATATGGTGTGGAGAGGAGTGAAAATATTCAATAAATTTTCATTGATTTATACAATGACTATAAAATGGATCTCAATCTATGTGGAAATGGGAAAAAACAAACAAACAAACTTCTATTTGTCCAGAGTTTCATAGCCTTCTGAGAAATATGAAGGTTTATATGTGCATACATTTTACGTGTCCTTACTCTATGGAAAATAAGAATGTTCTGAAAAACAAAAAGTAAGTCAAAAAGCATGAGTCCAAATGCTGAGAAACTATTGCAAAGCATTAAGTTTTCCCACATATTAATCCACAATGAAAAGTCAGCTTATGATAAGTTGGAAAGAAATCTGTCTATAAACTTCTAGAGTTCCTTAGTCTGTTACGATTACAAGTACCACAGTATAGCCCAGCTAAGGTAAGTAGAATGACTCTTTGTTCCTGTCCTTGGTAAATGAACTATTTTTGAAGTTACAATGAAGTTATAAGCTTAGGAAAACTATGAGGCTTCTGTCCAGGCAATGACTTCAAGTGATAACAATTTATGTATTAGAAAAAGAAAGACAGCAGGTCAAAAACGGAATCGCTTGTGCTAAACCCCAGGTAAGCAAACCAAGACTTAAGAGATAACTTAACTGCAGTTTCTTTCTTCTTCTTCTTCTTTTTTTAAATTTTATTTTTACTTTATTTTACTTTACAATACCATATTGGTTTTGCCATATATTGACATGAATCCACTACGGGTGTATATGAGCTCCCAATCCTGTATCCCCTTCCCACCTCCCACTTCATATCATCTCTCTGGATCATCCCCATGCACCAGCCCCAAGCATCTTGTACCCTGTATCAAACATAGGCTGGCACTTCGTTTCTTACATGATAATATACATGTTTCAATGCCATTCTCCCAAATCATCCCACCCTCTACCTCTCCCTCAGAGTACAAAAGTCCGTTCTATACATCTGTGTCTCTCTTGCTGTCTCACATATAGGGTCATCATTACCATCTTTCTAAATTCCATATATATGTGTCAGTATACTGTATTGGTGTTTTTCTTTCTGGCTTACTTCACTCTGTATAATCAGCTCCAGTTTCATACATCTCATTAAAACTGATTCAAATGTATTCTTTTTAATGGCTGAGTAATATTCCATTCTATATATGTACCACAGCTTTCTTACCGTACTCCCAGGAATGTGACCTTTAACCAGCCAATCTGGAATTTTCTGGTCAGCATTGGGAGGAAATCTAATAGAGCCTTTTCATCCCCCCTGGGGCTCCTTGCCTAAAACAATGCATTCCCTGTTAATAACTTTTATCACTTTCTGTTCGTTTTTACCTTTGAAAACTTACTTTTTCTATAGCTCTGTAGCAGAGCTGAACTCCCTTCTGTTGCTATGTGGGATGTTGCCGGATTCAAGATTGTTTAATAAACTTGTATCACTAAAATTTACTCAGTTGAATGTTTGTTATTCAATATATGGCTCTAGTTATGTTAAAGTAAGAAAACTTCTATGAATTAATCAACACCCCTTGTTACATCTATGCAAATGAAATTGGTCAAATAAAGCATAAAATTAATGATAATTGGTTTATAAAATCACAAAACAAACATGAGATAAACATATTTTAGGGACAACCTCTTGATAATTAAGAACTATGGGAACAAAATCAACACATTTTTCTGCCAATGTTACAATGTGTGAATAGCATGTTCTTTGATAGGAAGTGATTGGTAAGCATTTTGCACACTGAGCTAAACCAAAAGTAGTGAGGTTTTTATCTTAGTGCCCAAGCTAAGTCAGTTCCTGAGATTTTCCTATAAGTTATCGATTCTTTAAGGAAAGCAACTTTATCCTTGACTCTTTCAAAGATGATACCATTATAAATATGACAAACATAAAAACTTTTTCAGATCTGAATATACTAATTGGTAATATTGCATTTTCTTGTTAAATATCTTGTGTTTTCTATTCATTATTCAGTCTTTTTAAGTCTTACACTTTGACATCTCTGGTCAACCAAGTTCTCTTTTCTAAATTGTCTCTAAGTCATTCGTTCACACACAAAAGTAATTCAAATCAAAATTTTTCTCTGGGATATCTCGTTGGAGTTGTTAGGTAGTTAGAATAGGAAAAAGGAGTCCAGAATGGTGGTGGCTAAAAGACATAGAAGGGAGAAGTCTAAGAAAGTGAAAAAGGAAGGTCTGAGGATATGCGGAGCAGAATGAGAACCTCAGGGAAAACAAACAGCCTTCCTGGCTAGAGCAGTTTGAATAGGGCAGGGTCAGAGAGAGGAGAAAAAGCATACAGAAAGGGGAGCCAAAATTGAGCAGGGGGACTTCTCTCTTCATGTGTTTGTGTCAGCTGCCTCACGCCTCAAGGGTGTATTCTCCTTTGCTTGCCAAATAAAATGAAGCTGTAATACGGAGCTGTAACACTGGTCCATCTGCTATTTCAAATTTTTGCTGCAGTGAGACAGAACTGAAGAAATTACACACTCCCTGGAAAGAGTAATGAGAAGAGATTGGGATTCAGGACAGGGTATCTCAAAATGTGTCATTTTGTCATGTGATTTACATGGAACTGAAGACAATCAAGGCCCAACAGACTCAAGAAAAATTTTTTACCTCCTAACTACCTAAAATATTTTAGATAGTGAACATGTATCAGGAGGTGAGTTATTATAAAAGATGACTTTTTTTTTTTAACATTATAAAGACCTAACTGCGGGGAATGGCAAATATTTGTCTCCCAACTATTTGCTCTTCTCACCTTCTTAGAATTGTTTTCCTCCCCTTTGAAGTCCCACATCCCTGCTCTCTTCTCCTTAGCTCAGGATGACATACAAGCCTCAATTTCCTAAATGCCAGAGGGCACACATCTTTGACATTCTCATATATACACAATAAATTTTAAATTTTCTGTTGTTAATCTCATTGTGTCAATTTAATAATTAGGTCAGCCAAAAAATCTAAAAGAGAAGATATAAACAGTTTTTCTTCCTTACAGCTCTTTCATACTGGTGATGAGGTTGAGCATATGGGAGCCCAGACATTTCTAACCTCACAGTTGAAAAAAAAAAAAAAAAGATACAAGAAGGAAGTAGGTTTATAAAAAGTCAAGACTACAGGAAACAGTCCAATCCTAATGGGATTAACACCCTTATATTCAATTATCCCAGACTCCTTATTTCAACCTAGACCATCCTTCAATATGGTCTTATTTCCTTTGTGGCTTAAGCTAGTTCAAGCTTGCTTTTATCTCTTATAATAAAGAAAACCCTGGCTAATCAGACAGTATGGTATATACAGATATATGTGCAATATTCAGGATGAGAGAAGCAGTTGTTGGGTTAGGGAAATCTAAAAAAGATGGATTTGTGTCATCAGATGAAGCATAAATCCTGCTTATATCAGTTTTGTCAAGGGGGACATTTGTTACTGAGACTCATATGAATATTATAGAAATAATGGTTTGATATCTGACACAATCAGTTTTCATTTTCCTTTGCAAGTTCAATTTGGCAACTCACAATTGGTCATATTATGAGACTGAATGGGAGAAAACTAAATTCTTACTCAAATGAGTTCTTTCTTTCTTTCTTTCTTTCTTTTTTTTAAGATTTATATTTTACGATAACTTTGAAAAGACAAGAGGCTTTGCCCGAGTAGGCCACTTGTCAACTGATGGTGGGCCATTAGTATTTTGAAGATTGTGATTTATCCCCATTCTTGTGCAGTCTTCTCTTGAGACCTTTTCATATTGTTTTTAGGAATCTCAGTTGATTTTCCAGTTTGTGTGTTAATTGCAACATTGTTTTTCCAAGTCTTAACTCTATTCTGTGCTGATTTAAGGATCATTAATCTCCTCTGCACTTTGTTTTGGTCCTAAATCAGCTATTGGAAACATAGTGATTGACCTAACTGTTGTCACTATTGACTTGCCTTTCTTATTTTCACTAGATTGATATTCACTATTTTTAATATAGTTAAGTATTCTCATTAAACTGATTCTTCTAGTTGATGGTTACAGTGAAGCATGTGGGAAACATTATTCTAATACACTTTCTTTACCTTAAATCCATTTCAGTCAGACTTTACGTAGGAAGGATTTCAAGCCATTGTGTACTGCTTTTAAAAATACAGCTACTTAGTAGGTCCTTGTAGATTATATACTGTAAATATAGTAGTGTGAATTATTTAATACCAAAGGGAACTATGCTCAATATCTTGCAATAATCTATAATGGAAAATAATGTACAAAATATATACTCTCATATATATATATTCTTTGGCATATCATATATGTACATATATATGTGTCTATATATATACTTTTTTATACATATGTGCTCAGTCTCTCAGTCATGTCCAATTCTTTGTGACCCCATGAACTTTCACCTTCCAGGCTCCTCTGTACTTGGGATTGTCTCAGCAAAAATACTGGGGTGGGTTGCCATATATCTTCTACAGTATAATGGAAGCACTTTGATTTACACCTGAAACTAACACAACATTGTAAACCACCTATACTCTAATAACAATCTAAAAATGGAGCTATTTATCTCATAGTCCAGTGATCTGGGAAAAATATTAATGATTGACTTGAGTGAAAAGAGAAATCATAATACTTTAAAGTAATTATTAATTACTATATTATAGTCTTGACTGCTTTTTTCATATTAGTGAATATAAAATAAATTTAGATGAGAAGTATCAGTGCAGTTTCTCTTGTCATTGGCATTCTCAATTTATTTATATTTTAAATGTTCATGCTGAACTTTCCTGCTAACATTTTATTTTTAGCAATAAGGTAGAATAATAAGCCAGTTAATTGGCTAATGTATATCTTGGGTATCTGTGACACTCCAGGATTTTGTAATTTTTTCTCCCTCAGAGAAAAAAAGGATAATAGCTAGCACAAAATTTCAGAACAAAAGAAAAGTGATAAAACTGGGAAATCTCTGAGTGTGGGAATGAATTGCTAAATAAGTTTTGCCAAGTTTATTATTTAAACTAAAATTTATTACTTTGTGATCTTTGATCCAATACTCTGAGGGTGTGGAATCATTATGCATTTTATGATCCATAAAAGCACAACAGGAAGTTTGTTTTGATGCTCAACATTCAGAAAACAAAGATCATGGCATCTGGTCCCATCACTTCATGGGAAATAGATGGGGAAACAGTGGAAACACTGTCAGACTTTATTTTTTGGGTTCCAAAATCACTGCAGATGGTGATTGCAGCTATGAAATTAAAAGATGCTTACTCCTTGGAAGGAAAGTTACGACCAACCTAGATAGCATATTCAAAAGAAGAGACATTACTTCATCAACAAAGGTCCGTCAAGTTAAAGCTATGGTTTTTCCAGTGGTCATGTATGGATGTGAGAGTTGGACTGTGAAGAAGGCTGAGCACTGAAGAATTGATACCTTTGAACTGTGGTGTTGGAGAAGACTCTTGAGAGTCCCTTGGACTGCAAGTAGATCCAACCAGTCCATTCTAAAGGAGATCAGTCCTGGGTGATCTTTGGAAGAAATGATGCTAAAGCTGAAACTCTAGTACTTTGGCCACCTCATGCAAAGAGCTGACTCATTGGAAAAGACTCTGATGCTGGGAAGGATTGGGGGCAGGAGGAGAAGGGGACAACAGAGGATGAGATGGCTGGATGGCATCACCAACTCGATGGATGTGAATTTAAGTGAACTCTGGGAGTTGGTGATGGATAGGGAGGCCTGGCATGCTGCACTTCATGGGGTCACAAAGAGTCAGACACAACTGAGTGACTGAACTGAACTGAACTGACATAAAAATCTAGCACTTTTTTTTTTTTTCAAATTAAGAGGTTCTTTCAATAAGCAGCTTAAATAGTGACAAAACATTTTTCTTGTTTATTTTTTCCTTACAATATCATATAGTCACTAATCTTAACTCAATATACTATGTGTGTTGATCCATTAGTGTTATTTTTATTTTTAATCTCTAATTTTTCCAAATGTCCTTCAGTGAGAGGGAGGGTTTCATTAAGGGGCTGCTGTATCCAATTGACATAACTGAATTTTTGAAAATGGGATTTTTCATCCTTGAAGATATCTCAGGCTTGTCTCAACCATATATGTTCCCAGACATAGAATCAACTAGTGTCTCAAGTAACCTAAGTTCCTTTCAGTGACAAGTGGTTTTAGAGTATATCTTTTGTAGTTTCCATATCCTGCAGTTTTCTGCCTCGTCAAATAACTGCTGGTATTTGCTTTATACTTTTAAAAATGTATATCTTCATGAATAATTAGAGATCTAATCAATATAAAATGTTCTTTTTGAACTTTAAAAAAAATATTTACCATGTGTCCAATTCTACCTTAAATAATGTCAATATAAATGCCCTCTCTTTCCTTTAACTTTGAAAGTTTATTTTAAAATTCTGATATGAGTATTGATTTTACTTTGTATTTTAATATATTCTATAGAAGTAATAGTGGAATTTAGGGTAGAATGATTTCTATTACTGCTTTTCAGTTTTATCTTTATCTCAGTACTTCAGCATCACTTAATCGTCATTTTTATGCATTACAGACAACTGATGAGGCCTCTCCTTACTTTTAATTCACACTTGCCAGATATATTTTTGTCCATAATTTTATGCACATTATTTTGTTTTAGATGTGTCCCATATTCAGCATATAGTTTAATTTTATTTTATAAGTTAATGGGAAAACTATTTTATTCCATTTGATATGCTTAGGCAACTTACATTATATGACTTAAGAGTTTTCTCTAAGTTCCATCATATTATTTTATAAATACTATGTATGCATACAGAAAGCAAACTATATATATATAATATATATATATATATATATAAATTAAACACAGCTAAACTTTGGGCCTTTTACTCCTTGTACTTCTAAATTTAGGATTACTTATATTTCTGTTCTCATGGTTACCTATGCCAACAAAGGTCCCTCTATTCAAAGCTATGGTTTTTCCAGTAGTCATGTATTGATGCAGGAGTTGGACTATAAAAAAAGCTGAGCACCAAAGAATTGATGCTTTTGAGCTGCTGTTTTGGAGAAGACTCTTGAGAGTCCCTTGGACTGCCAAGACATCCAGCCAGTCAATCCTAAAATACATCATCCTGAATATTCATTTGTAGGACTGATGCTGAAGCTGAAATTCCAGTACTTTGGCCACTTGATGTGAACAATGGACTCATCTGAAAAGATTCTGATGCTGGAAAAGATTGAAAGCAAGAGCAGAAGAGGACCTCAGAGGATGTGATGGTTGGATGATCAGTGACTCGATGGACATGAGTAAGCTGTGGGGGTTGATGGTGGACAGGGAAACCTGACTTCTCAGTCCAAGGGATCACAAAGAATCCAACATGACTGAGTGACTGAACTGAACATGGTTACTTATACAAATATATTAAACATATGTATATAGCTCCACATAGGGTTTCCCTGATGGCTCAGATGTTAAAGAATCTGCCATTAATGCAGGAGGTGTTGCTTCAGTACCTGGGCCCAAAATATCCCCTGGTGAAGGAGATGGCTACCCATTCCAGTATTCCTGCCTGGAGAATTCCATGGATAGAAGAGCCCGGCAGGTGACAGTCCATGGGTCACAAAGAGTTGGATACACCTGAGAGACTAACACTTTTGTTTTTTCACTTTTCATCTCCATATACTAATTTTAAACAGTATCCCTAGGCTCCTTATTATGATTATTAATAAAGTTGCCTTTTTACATCTGCTTCTCTCTCCTTTTTTGCTTGCTTTGTGCATCATGAAACTTAGAATATTATAGTTTGTTCTTGCTATTCTTTTAAGTTTACTTAAGCATGTACTGGTGATTGCAGCCAAGAAATTAAAAAAACACTTACTCCTTGGAAGGAAAGTTATGAAGTAGAGACATTATTTTGCCAACAAAAGTCCATCTAGTCAAGGCTATGGTTTTTCCAGTCATGTATGGATGTGAGAGTTGGACTGTGAAGAAAGCTGAGCACCGAAGAATTGATGCTTTTGAACTGTGGTGCTGGAGAAGACTCTTGAGAGTCCCTTGGATTGCAAGGAGATCCAACCAGTCCATTGTGAAGGAGATCAGCCCTGGGTGTTCATTGGAAGGACTGATGCTGAAGCTCAAACTCCAGTACTTTGGCCACTTTATGTGAAGAGTTGACTCACTGGAGAAGACTTTGATGCTGGGAGGGGTTGGGGGCAGTAGGAGAAGGGGGCAACAGAGGATGAGATGGCTGGATGGCATCACTGATGATGCACACGAGTTTGGGTGAACTCCAGGAGTTGGTGATGGACAGGGAAGCCTGGCGTGCTGCAATTCATGGGGTCCCAAAGAGTCAGACATGACTGAGCAACTGAACTGAAGAATTTACTTGTTAATCTGTTGGCTTAAAATGTTACATTTATTGCTTGATTTTATGCAAGAGTTAGTGAATTTATTTCCCTTTTCTTATTTTCCTCTCCATTTTCTTTCTTACTAGTTACTCCTGTACTCCTTCCTTACTTTGTCTTATAAAGTTTTATTCTTTTAATTGTTTAACTGCAACTGTAGGTTATTTTAGATTTCTACACAATCATGTTTTGTAACAATAGTGGCAGGTATATTTCTTCTTTTATCATCCTTATATTTTTCATTTATTTTGCCTAATTTAAATAACTTTTATAATTTTCAGAAAGAAAGTTTGGAGGAAATTGGAGGTATCATCTCACCCATGATCTCTGGAGATAAAACTTAATAATAAACTTCTATTAAATACAATCTGTATAAATTTAATTTTAATCATTCAACTTTTCAGTTCTAGAAATCTTACTTCATCCTTTTTGAATACAGCTTTTTGTGAGCTATAAATAATATATTGTGTGCTCAGTTGCTTCAGTTGTGTCTAACTCTTTGTGACCTTATGGACTGTAGCTCACCAGGCTCTTCTGTTCATAGAACTCTCCAGGCAAGCATACTGGAGGGGGTTGCCATGACCTCCTCCAGGATATCTTCTCCACCCTATGATTAAACTGCACCTCTTGAATCTCCTACACGGCAGGTGGATCCTTTACCACTGAGTCAATGGGAAGGCCCATAAGTAATATAATACCATAAAAGTATTCTTTTAAAATATTTGACTTCTTGGACATAATCTTCAAAGGTTAATAATGTTGTAACATATACCAGCAATTCATTTCTATAGATGAATAATGTAATATTTTGATATACCACAAAATATTTTTATTCATTTTTCAGCTTATTTATCATTTATCAGCTGGTGGACACTTGGGATAATTCCATTTTTGGCTATTATAAACAATGCTGTTATAAATATTTCAGTACAAATTTTTAAATGGGCATATATTTTCAATATTCCTGGCTGTGTAGCTAAGAGTGTGATTACTAGGTAGTATGGTAATTCTATTAATATTTCGAAGAATTGCCAAATGCATTTCTACAATGGTTGCACCATTTTATAATCCTATTAGTTATGCATAATTTAAAGAAAATCTACAAATCCTCTCCAAACTTAGTATTGTCTATATTTTTAGATGTCTGACCCTGGGAATATTAGAAGGAATTAGTGTCACAAGTCTAAGAGTCCAAATATGCAAGAAGGCAAGTGAGGGTATGGGCTATGAATTGATCATTTTGCATAAACAACGGAGGTTCCCAAAAGAGACCTTGCTATCCCTAGGACTCCACTAACCCTGGGAGGAACAGTTCCTCTCTGGTCAAGGTAGTCCTCTAATGTCAAAATATAAGATAGGGAAACTAGAAAACCAGGTTAATATATATGTATATACCATTACAATATAGAAGAGCTTACTCTCCTTAAATCCCCTGTGCTCCATCTATTCATTTTCCCAGATAATGCATAACCACCCAGAGCCACTGATCTTAATGATTTCTACAATTTACCTTTTATAGAGTGTAGTATAGCAATGTGTAGCTTTTTCAGGCTCAGCTTCTTTCACATAGCAATATGAGCTTAAGTTTCTTCCATTATTTTCATGGCTTGATATCTTATTTCTTTTATCTTTCAGTAATGTTCCATTGCATGGATGTACCACAATTTGTCTATTCACCTACTGAAGGACATCATGTTTGCTTCCAATTTTTGGCAATTAAACTGCTATAAACCTTAATATGAAAGTGTCTGTGTATATATTTTCAGTTCATTTGGGTAAACAGTGAGCACAATGGTATATGGTAAGAGTAAGTTTAGTTTTATAAGAAACTGCTAAGCTGCCTTCCAGAATGATTGTACCATTTTTCTCTCTCACTAGCAACGGCACCCCACTCCAGCACTCTTGCCTGGAAGATCTCATGGACGGAGGAGCCTGGTGGGCTGCAGTCTATGGGGTCGCTAAGAGTCGGACGGACAGGACTGAGCGACTTCACTTAAACTTTTCACTTTCATGCATTGGAGAAGGAAATGGCAACCCACTCCAGTGTTCTTGCCTGGAGAATCCCAGGGACGGGGTAGCATGGAGGACTGCCATCTGTGGGGCCGCACAGAGTTGGACACGACTGAAGCACGCAGCAGCAGCAGCAGCAGCAGCAGCAGTAGCAGCAGCAGCAGCAGCAGCAGCAACAGCAGCAATGAATTAAAATTTCTTTTTGTTTTGCTTTTCCCCAACATTTAATGCTATCAGTGTTTTGGGTTTCAGCCACTCTAATAGGTATGGCTATTTCCTTGTTTTTTAAGTTTGAAATTCTATAATGACATGCAGATGTTATGCATGTTTTAATGTTTGTGTTTATTCATATCTTTTGTCCATTTTTAGTTGAGTTAAAAATCACATCTTCCATGAACATGCGCATAGTCCAGCAAATGTGTGCTGCCTTCTACATTTCCAGGCATATATGGGGACTTTACAAAGCTAGCTATGAACGTCTTATTCCGAAGGTTTTCCTTAGAAGCATTTTAGAAGCTTGTACTGTTGTTACCAATTCAGGCAGATTCAATGTTATACAAAAAATATACTGATTTTTTTCTGCAAAAAACAGGTTGCTTGTTTAGAGATGAGTCAGGTCAAATAAAAACAATCCCTGTGAACGGAGCATTTCTAGAGATGTTTCCCACAGATCAAACAGTAACAATAATGGGGGACATGGTGCTTTTTGTAGTGCTGTGAACATATAATACCTGTTTCTCTAGTGGGTAGACTCCTATTTTTCCATGCTTGTAAAGTTATTTTTAAGGCTCAGCAGGACTGGGATGAGGGTAAGACAAGTTTAAACCCCACAAAACTGAACGTTCTTACCTAGATTCAGTATTTTTTAAAAATTGCTACTATTGTGTAAACCTTAATCTCAAAAGTTCTGAAAATGTAAATTCTCATTTTATCCGTTTTATTAGTATTCTCATTGCCTTTATGGATGAGCAAAATTTAAGAGGTCCTTACTTTGCTGTTTTAGAAGTGTTTCTCCTTTATCCCTTTTCATAAATCAAATTTTGTAAAATTTTCCATATTACTACTTATGTCTTTTTATTTCATATTTTGAATATATTCATCATGATTATTTAAAAATCTTGTCTACTAACTCTGACATGCATATTAACTATAAATTTCTTTTAATTTTCTCTTGCTTTTCGTTCATATGGTTTTGCCACTTTGTAATACCTAGTAATTTTTAGTTGAATTATGTGCCCATACACACACACACACACATATGTATATGCATATAAACACATTATGGTTATAGACCTACAATATAAGAAGAGGGTCTCTACTACGTAATAAAGGATAAGATCTGTTTATTTCGTCGAGACTTAATGGAATTAATCTAGTTTCAATCGAATTCGGACCAAAAGTTCAAAACTTTCCAAGATAAATGGAGACCCAGTGGAGACAAAGTCTCTGTATTGGGAACCGTTAGAAATTCCTGACAAGTGATACTTAGAAGGAATGACAGAACTTGACATTTATAAACAGGTTGTCTCGAATTTAGAATTAAGATCTGTAGTAGGAAAAAGGGAGACTCCAAAATTGTAAAATGCCTCCACAAGAAAAGCAGCTATATAATTCCAGCTCAGTTTTTTTTCAATGTTCTAATTTCTCCAGAATCTTTGCCTCTCTATTTCTCATTTAAGTAGCTTTCTAATATTGTTAAATAGACCATTTTTTCAATATTTTATACATCAAAAGTCTTGTTTTTACCAAAATTGTTTTCATTATCTTCTGTGAAAGACCAATTATGAATGCAGTGGGTTTTCCATTCATGCTGACATGGGCAAATTTTATTTCCTGAGTTGTAACCTATTTCATTTATATTCTATATTGATTGTGAG
>SJYC01002010.1:0-15846 GCA_006408675.1 Madoqua kirkii
CATGGGGTCGCAAAGAGTCGGACACGACTGAGCGACTGAACTGAACTGAACTGAGTCTTCTTAATAATAGTCATTTTCAAATGTACACAGTGTTATCTCATTGAGATTTCTATTTTCATTCTCCAGATGATTAATAATGTGATTAACTTTTCAAGAATTTGTTGCCCATCTTTATTACCTTCTCTAGAAAAATGGTTATTCAGGTATTTCTTCTCAGTTTTTAATTGATTGTTTTTGTGTTATTGAGTTGCATGAGTTCTCTATATATTTTGAATATTATCTGCTTATCAGATATATGATTAACAACTGTTTTCTCCCATTCAGTATGTTGCGTTTTCTTGATGGTTTCTTTGCTGTGTGGAAGGTTTCTGGGGTCTCTTTTATATGGACACTAAATTCAGTTATGAGAGATCTGCCCTCATGACCAAATCATCTACCAAAGAGCCCACCAATGAATACCACCAAACTGGGGATTGGCTTTCAACATATGAATCTGAGGAGGGGAGGGGAAACACACATTCAGTATAGAGCACTCGTCCCCTGCCTTTCCAAATTCATGTCCTCCTTGCACGCAGTAAGATAACTCTAAATAGTTCTAAAACTGTTTACAGGATGGGGAAATTCTGGGCAAATTTCTCTGAGTAACCTATGTAAGTATTGGGAGAGATTAGATTTGTATTGGAGGTTACATTGTTGACAGAGTACAAGTCCCTACTACTGAGATTTGATGGATATAAGTACTAAATATAAAGATACATATCAATGCATGTAATATAAAAATTATAGATTTTGTTACAGTAATCCGAAGAGGTAAGCTCTATCTCCTCTGTGGAGAGTGGAAACTTAAATTTTTGGTCAGTTTTTGGTTATTTGGATTTTGCCCCATGCATTAATGGTTAAGGTTTTAGCAGATATTTGAACAGATTTATTTATAGTAACTTGGATTCCCTCTCTCTCTTTTCCAGGATTTCCTGCCTCAACTCTCAACAGTTTAAGTTTCAATGCATGTAATATAAAAATTATAGATTTTGTTACAGTAATCCGAAGAGGTAAGCTCTATCTCCTCTGTGGAGAGTGGAAACTTAAATTTTTGGTCAGTTTTTGGTTATTTGGATTTTGCCCCATGCATTAATGGTTAAGGTTTTAGCAGATATTTGAACAGATTTATTTATAGTAACTTGGATTCCCTCTCTCTCTTTTCCAGGATTTCCTGCCTCAACTCTCAACAGTTTAAGTTTCTTTGAATTCTATTTTCTGGGTCTTCAAACATTAAAACTGCAGGTTTTCTTTTGAATTTTAGCTGCTTCACATGGCACTTAGGCTAAAATCCTGAAACCTACGCAGTATTTTTTTTTTCTTTTTCTTTCATTTTTAAACTCTCCTTTAGTTTCTGTCTGCTTTTGTTAATTTTCTAATGCCTTCAAGTAGGTTTATGTTTTGCTTTTTAGGAGTTATGGTTATTACCTGTGGGAGGACAGATTTAATAAGATCTTCTCAGCCATTATAGAAGTGGCATCTTAGATTACTTAATACTAAAATATGTTTACTATTCTACGTGGTGATACTTTTCTTTGGCTATGCATAATTTGAGAAAGTGCATCAAGTTAATGGTTGTTTGAATCATGCACATTTACCAAATGTTTGGGTGTATATCATAACAATATATACATACACTTTAAAAATAACATGCCTGGGATATATTTTTGTTTGTTTTATCCAGATGAATCTAGTACCTCACAGGTGTCTTTAGATAACTTACAGGAAAACATTCACTCAACTGATATCTTGGGTCTCTTTCCATAGTAAGTGAAGTGAAGTTACTCCGTCGTGTCCTGTCCGACTAACTCTTTCTGACCCCATGGACTGTAGCCTACCAGGCTCCTCTGTCCATGGAACAATGTTTTGAATTGTTGCTATTGTCATTCACTTCACCCTCTTTGTGATTCTTATCAATTATTTTAAATGAGAAGAGGCAATAGGCAGGAATCTATTTTGTCAGGATTAAGTGCTAGTACAATAAAACTAGCATATTTGGTTAGCTTGATTGACTCTAACAATCAAGACTGGGGGCTCTTTCTTCCTGAATATCAATTATTTCTTTTTGTCATCAAATTGCATTAAATTAAAGAACATTTTTGTATTTATTAATATATTACTGCATTTACATTTTCAGTGGCATTTGGCATTCAGTGCTTCTGTTTGTTTTAACTTTTGCTACTGTTTTATATACTGAGCAGCTAAATGTTAGTCATCTTAATAACAAATTTATTACATACAGTTTTATTTTAAATAAATACAAGCTTTACAGTTGACTGGATAATTATAGCAACTCTTTTTTACACTCTCAGCTTTAAAACAATGTAGAAACTGAAGTTAAGGGAAATATATCTAGTATTTATTGAGGTGGTTACACTATAGTTTTTATCCTATTTTACTTATCAAACATTAGATGTATATTTAACTGAGCATAAGAATCATTATGTTATCTTTCCTAACTTACTAATATTATATATGGAAAAATGGAATATTGAACTCAATTAATTCTCTCCAATATAAATACAATTTGATATATACTATATCACTTTGAGAACCTCAGTTTCAATGTGTATAAGATGGATAAACTAATTGCTACTGTAGGAAATTACTGGGAAGGCTTCCCTGGTGGCTCAGATGGTAAAGAACCTGAGATTACTATAAAAATTAAAATAATTTTATTGTAAAAATATATGGGAGATTGTCCAGTGATTGTGGATGTTTATTAACTGTTTTGCTGTTGTTTCAGATTCTCCTATGTCAGTAAATAAAGAATTATGGAGAATCAGATACAACTTTTATGGATCAGGTAAAGAAAAAGAAAATGGTATATCAGATTTCCATAAAAGAAGCAATTGTTTCTTGTTTCTAAGTCTTAAATTATGAGAAATTTGTGGTGAAAAGACACATTCTACTTTAAAATGTGCACAGTAAAACTGTAAATAAAATATGTATGATGTCTTTTTACTCTATTATCCCTAATGACAGGGCAATAAAAGCTGGAAATTGGGATGAAGTGTGCTAAGGATTACTCTTGGTTGGTTGAAGAAGAGTTTAAAATCCTAAGCAGGAAAAGTAGTTGGAAAATTAATGTAACTACATAACTATTACTGTTGTTTTTATAGTCTTTAGGTCATTAAGGATAAAAATTGCCTAATGATGATCCCAAGGAGCAAAAGATACAGTGAACAAAGTTTAGGTTTATTTGTTCCCCAAACAAATCCCTGAATCCTAGTCTGGAGAAGAATTAATTTCAGGTAGAGAGAAGCACTTGAAGTCCTGAATGGCTACGACTCATAAGGCTGTGATAGACTTTCTAACAATAGAACAGAGAGTCCAGGTTGATGTGTAATAGCACACTTGACAGAAAAGAGGCATGCTCATTTTGAAGAGTCGTGACTCCTGTCTCTGGGATTTACTGCTTTTGTTTCTTTGTTTGTTTGTTTTTTCCCAATTGGCTTCCTTCTTAAATCCCAGATATGTTCTCCTCCTTGTTTTTCAATTGAGAAATAAAATTGTAAGATATTTAAAGTGAAGAACATGATAGCTTGATACATATATACACTGTGAAAGGATTCTCTTCACTGAGTCAGTAACATGTCCATCACCTCTGGAACTTACTTTTGATATGGAAAATGAGAGATAGCAGAGAATGAAGTGAATTAAGGCTTTGTCAACTGGAACCACATGAAAGTTGGGGAATTTTGTATGGGAGTTTTGCAGTCTGAATCTGACTTTTCTTTAATCCAGTTCCATATCTTGTGTATAGTTCTGGCTGGTGACAGAAACAGCATGGAGGCACATATACATTCTCCAAACACCTCTTTTGATTTAAAAGAATTATCTGAAAATTGACCATTCAGTCATTTTAAGACACCTCATCTCAATATCCAGGTTTTACTGTCCAGTCATTAGTAATAAAATGATACAAATGAAGGTAAATAAAATGTGTACTATGTATTTTTAAAATCTAGTCAGTCTAACTAACTCCAAAGACTAAATTTCTCTATTATGTTAATATGCTGTTGCTGCTGCTAAGTCACTTCAGTTGTGTCTGACTCTGTGTGACCCCATAGATGGCAACCTACCAGGCTTGCCCATCCCTGAGATTCTCCAGGCAAAAACACTGGAGTGGGTTGCCATTTCCTTCTCCAATGCATGAAAGTGAAAAATGAAAGTGAAGTCTCTCATTCGTGTCCAACTCTTAGCGACCCCATGGACTTCAGCCTACCAGGCTCCTCCATCTACAGGATTTTCCAGGCAAGAGTACTGGAGTGGGGTGCCATTGCCTTATCCGATCTTTTTAGTACATGAAATACAAAAAAAAAAAAGCACAAATTATAAACTTTCAGCTCAAACTCTTACACAGTAAACACATTCATGTAAATCTCATCTAACTGAAAGAACAAAATATTACACGTTCCATATAAGTCCCTTTCATGTCCCCAACCACTCATTACCTCTATTCCTAAAAGTAATCACTATCTTTACTTTATCATTGAAGGATAAACTGGGATGGTTTTATAATTCATGTGAATAATATAGTATTCCTTGTATTGTGTCAGGCTTCTTTTACTTAATTTTATGTTTAAGATTCATGCTGCTATTATTTTTATTTCTAAAGATTACCCCATTCAGTGACTATTCCAATATTTCTTTATCCATCCATTATTAATGAAAATCTTTTTTGTTATCCATTTTTGTTGATTAGAAATGTATTGTTAAAAACCTTTATAAGCCTGTCTTTGGGTACACAAACACACATTTTTGCAAGGTCTCTTACTAGAAGTGGATTTTTTTTTTAACTTATAAGATATCTAAATTTATTAATCTATACTTATCTGTCTACCTACCTACTATCTATCTGTTTAGCTGGCTAGCTAGCAAGCTACCAACCTATCAGTTCAGTTTAGTTCAGTTGCTCAGTCATGTCCAACTGTTTGCAACTCCATGAACCGTAGCATGCCAGGACTCCGTGTCCATCACCAACTCCTGGAATTTATCCAAATTCACGTCCATTGAGTCAGTGATGCCATCCAAACATCTCATCTTCTGTCGTTCCCTTCTCCTCCTGCCTTCAATCTTTCCCAACATCAGGGTCTTTTCAAATGAGTCAGCTCTTTGCATCAGGTGGCCAAAATATTGGAGTTTCAGCTTCAACATCAGTCCTTCCAGTGAACACCCAGGACTGATTTCCTTTAGGATGGACTGGTTGGATCTCCTTGCAATCATCACCTACTTATCAATCATCACGAAATAATTTCTAAACTTGCTAGAACAACTTAACTTCCCCTCAGCATAGAATAAGAGTTCCCAATACCCTCCAGCATTATCAACTTGTGTTATACAGGTATTTCTGCGTACTCTTAGTGGTTTATAATAATTAACTTTTACTTTTCTTGCTAACAGTTCTGTGAAACAGCTGTAAGGCTCCACCTTAGGCTGAAGGTCTGACTCTAATTTGCTTCATGTGTCTTCATTCTCTTTGGACCAAGACATGCTCATTTCATAACAGTTACAAAGACCACAAAATGAACAAAAAGGAATCTTACAATGCCTTAAGCCTTTTTGCCCAGAATTGGCACAACATCATTTTCCCTCACATTCTGTTGGCAAAAGCAAGTCATGTTGGCAAGTCAAAAATCAATTGCCTAAGCAGCCAATATGGTAGAGTAGAAAGATGTTGAGTTCATCCCTTCTGATGAGCACTCCAAAATCACAACTATCTTCAGAATAACTGTCAGTGAAAAAAACTGAAATCTATCAGAAAAGATCTTCTACAACTAAATACATGAGGGTTCACAATGAGATGTGTTGAAAGGGAAGATTGAAAATATAATCAAATATCATTATCCTTGGGGTAGGCAACCTACAAACTAGAGAAAAATTATATAACAGAGTTTCTCCCATGAAAGTGAGAGTTCAGAGCCCTAAAACAGATCCATAGCTGAGGAATTCAGCATAGGTAAGAAGAGCCCTCAGAATATTTGGCTTTGAAGAATAGTGGGGCTTAATTGCAGGAGTCCCATGGGACTGTGGGAAATACTCTACTCTTAAAGGGCATGCACAAAATCTAACATGTACCAGGACCCAGGACAAAAGCAGGAATTTGATAAAAGCCTGGGCCAGACATAAATGGTCTTATAGAGGCTCCTGAAGAGGCAAAGAGTGGCTGCAGCTAATCCTGGTGACAGGATACTGCTTTCAGACATATTTGGGAGCAGTCAACTGCATGAACATTGCTGCTGCTGGTAGCTGACATCTTGGCTCACTAACACTAAGAGCTGGCCCCACCTAACAGCCTGTGGGCACTCATACTATGATACCTCTGGCCAAACAACTCACTGGGAGGGGACACACAACCCAATCATCAGCTGACAGGTTGCCTAAAGTCTTTTTGGACCCACAGCCATCACTAGACTCAACTTTGAGTAGAAGGCCACCATTCATTCTGCTCACTAGAGGACCAAGAATTAGGTTCTCCCACCAATAGGCAAGCATTGGCTCTTCCTGCAAGTAAGACTCAAGACAAGTTTCACTTACCAGGGGCAGACATAAGAAGTAAGATAACTATGATCCTATAGCCTATAGCCTATGGAACAAGTCCACCAACAGGCCAGACCCTATGCTTGGATGAGCTGGGCCCTTATTCTGCCCACTGGCTGGGCAACACAACGGTCAGAACACCCTAGACAGAATAACCGATTGTGTCAAGAAACAGGCTCCCACATCAACAATCTGAAATGAGCTCTGTGATCCCTGGACATGGAAGCCAGATTCCAGGAATCAATTCTGCCTGTCAATAGTCAGGCATTAACCCCAGGACCTGGGTTCACCTGCCATTGGGTGGCAATAGCCCTGGGGTCTCTATATCTTGATTCTGTCCACCAGTGATCCAGCACTCACCCCAGGACCACCTAGGGTTCAGCAACCATCCATTTCCTAACCAGACCCATACTAAAAAGCAGCAAGTAGCATACACAAAACAAGACCTGGCAAACAACCAGAATAGGAGTCAAACGATTCCACTATACCACCCACATAGTCAGCTTGCCACAAAAGAAGGATCTGCATAGCCTTCCTAAGGGCAACCACTAGAGCATACAGCTTGAGTGACAAGAGGGTGGTACAATGTTGGGATGCATAGGAGGGTCATTTCTCCAAGGCTGAGAGACGTAACTAACCTACCACATACATAAAAATACAAATAGCAAACTGACAAAATGAAGCAGCTTGAAGTTCATGATCAAGGTTTCAGCAGTGTTGGTTTTGTCTGAGACCTCTTTCTTTGGCTTGCAGATGACCATCGTCCCCTCAATATGTCTTTACATGGCTTTCATTTTGTATATAGTTGTGATCTGCTCTTATGAGAAACTCAGTATTACATGATTAGGGGCTTCCCTGATAGCTCAGTTGGTCAAGAATCTGCTTGCAATGCAGGAGACCCTGATTTGATTGCTGGGTTAGGAAGATCTTCTGGAGAAGGGAAAAAGCTACTCACTCCAGTATTCTGGCCTGGAAAAGTCCCTGGACTGTATAGTCCATGGAGTTGCAAAGAGTCAGATAGGACTGAGCAACTTTCACTTTCATTTGATTCCCAAGTGACTCAGATAGTAGAGTCTGCCTGCAAGATGGAGAGCCAGGTTCGATCCCTGGGTCAGAAAGATCTGGAGATGGAAACAGCAACCCACTCCAGTATTCTTGCCTGGAAAATCCCATGGACAGAGGAGCCTGGAAGACTACAGTCCATTAGGCCGCAAAGAGTCAGACAAAACTGAGTGACTTCACTTTCACTGTTCCACCTTAACTACATTTTAACAGTTACTATTTTAAAGATAATATCTGCAAATACAGTCACATTCTGAGGTACTGGCATTAGAACTTCATCATATGAATTTGTAAGGGACATAATTTGGCCCTCAAAAACAGGTATTTTCATCTCGTGAAATTAATTGATTTGTATATATAATATTTGGATAAGTATATGCACACACAAAAATACATTTCAAATAAGAGTTCTCTCATCTGCTCTCTGACTCTGCTCCTTAAAAAAAAAAAAAAAAAAGATAATTGGTTTACAATGTTGTATTGGTTTCTGCTGTATGACAGTGTGAATCAGCCAAAAGTGTGCATATATCCCCTCAATCTTGAATATCTCTCTTACCCCTACCATCTATTCCATCCCTCTAGATCATCATAGAGTGCTGGACTGGGTTCCTTGTGCTATATAGCAACTTCCTAGTAGCTATCTATTGATATTTTACAAATCGTAGTGTATATATGTCAATATAGTTCACTTAATTTATCCCACTCTCTCCTTCCTCCACTGTGTCCAAAAATCTGAACTTTACATCTACATTTCTATTCCTTTCCTGCAAATAGGTTAATCAATACTAGTTTTATAGATTCCATACATATGCTTTAATATACGATTGGTCAAAATTGAAACTGTGGTTAAAAAAAAAAAAATCTTCCAACAAACAAAAGCCCAGAGCCAGGCAGCTTCATAGGAAAACTCTGTCAAACATTTAGACAAGAGTTAACACCTGAAAAAACTGGCTTAAAACTCATCATTCAAACAGGTAAGATCATGGCATCCAGTCCCATCACTTCATGGCAAATAAATGGGGAAACAATGAAAACAGTGACAGACTCTTTTCTTGGGCTCTAAAATCACTGCAGATGGTGACTCCAGCCACAAAATTAAAACAGCAACAACAACAACAACAACAACAACAACAACAACATTGTTCCTTGAAAGAAAAGCTAATTCCAACTTAGCATATTAAAAAAGCAGAGACATTACTTTGACAACAAAGGCTCATCTAGTCAAAGCTATGGTTTTTCCAGTAGCCATGTATGGATGTGAGTGCTAGACTACAAAGAAAGCTGAGCACCGATGAACTGATGCTTTTGGACTGTGGTGTTGGAGAAGATTCTTGAGAGTCCCTTGGACTGCAAGGAGATCAAACCAGTCTATCCTAAAGGAAATAAGTCTTGAATATTCACTGGAAAGACTGATGCTGAAACTCCAACACTTTGGCCACCTGATGCAAAGAACTGAACATTTGGAAAAGAATCCTGATTCTGGGAAAGATTAAAGGCAGGAGGAGAAGGGAAGGGCAGAGGATGAGAAGGTTGGATGGCATCACTGACTCGATGGACATGAGTTTGAGCAAGCTGTGGGAGTTGGTGATGGACAGTGAAGCCTGGCGTGCTGCAGTCCATGTGGTCACAAAGAGTTAGACGTGAGTGACTGAACTGAACAGAACTGATACTGATATAATGAACTGCTGTCCTTAAATCTTGGCCTCCGTATCATAAGTTACAAGGTGGGAATAAAAGCATGACAAAATGAAAATGGCATTATAGCTACACACATAATGATAGAATCAACATACAAAGTTGCCATAAAAAATGTTTAGTAATGGGGACACTAGCTAAGATGATGGAGGAATAAGATGGGGAGATAACTTTCTTCCCCACAAATTCATTGAAAGAACATTTGAATGCTGAGCTAATTCCACAAAACAACTTCTGGATGCTGGCAGAAGACATTAGGCATCCAGAAAGGCAGCCCATTGTCTTCAAAAGGAGGTAGGACAAAATATAAAAGATAAAAAGATATGCAAAAGAGATAGGGATGGAGATCTGTTCCAGGAAGGGAGTCTTAAAAAAAGAGAAGTTTCCAAACACCAGGAAACAATCTCACTGGTGGTTCTGTGGTGAGTCTTGGAATCTCAGAGGGCAACATAACCGGGAGGAAAAGTAAATGAATAAATAATTTAAACCCATAGATTACATGCCTGACAGCAACTCCCAGCCAATAAGCAGCCCAGAAGCTCGCATCCACCACTAGCAAGCAGGTGCTGGACAGGGAGGCGCAGGCTGCATTGCTTAGTGTAAGGACCAGGTCTGAATGCCCCCAGGGCAATTTGAGGAAACTAAGGTGAGGTAGCTACCCAGACTGTGGGATAGCCAGAGAGAGAGAGGAAAAAAAAGAGAGAAAGAGAGACAGTACTATTCCGCAAAATGTCCTAACCTAAGACACTGCTTGGCTCACTCACAGAACAGAGGACTGAGGAGAGCTAGCTGGCTGTGGACCGGCCCATCCCCCACTGGAGACAGGTAAGCAGGGGCAGCCAGAGCCAAGAGGGGGCAATCACGACCTCAGAGAGGCATCGTCTCCCAAACTGAAAGCAGGCTTCATTGCTAGCCAAGACTTCTTGGGATTCTGGATGGTTGACATCTGCTGGGAGGGTCGCAGCCAGAGATCAGCTCCTCAGAAGAGACACACGGCACATCTGAGAAGGCACACCTGTTGTACATCCAGAAAACCAAGCAGCTCGGATGGGGGAGGTGATAAGATGCACCCCACACCTGGGGGTGACTGTGCTTGCCAAGCACTTGGTCACCTGAGCTGCTTGGACCTAGGAAGGGCACAAAATGCAGACCCAATGAGTCTGCACCTTCGTGGAGTACCCGAGAACCTGAACCTGAGCGACTTAGACCTGGGAAGTACACGCAATTCAGGACTCGCCTCAGACACCTCCCAGCAAAGCAACCTAGAGCCTGAGAAGTGTAGACCTGAAAGCAGACAGTGAGCAGGGCACAAACCCAGTGCGGCTGAAACACTGCGAGCACTCCTCACACATGCCAGTGATATTTGTTTGCAGTGTTTCTCCCTTCCCACAGCACGACCGAACAAGTGAGTCTAAAAAAGTGACCACCATCGCACCTTTGTGTCAAAGTGGAAATTAGATACTGAGGAGATTGGCAGAGAAAAAGCTAAAATAAATAGAGGAAACCGCGTTGGGTTAGCACTGACTATATAGGAAGTGGCCTATAGATCTTGAGAAGTATAAGGCAGATCAAATAATTATTTGAAAATGATCTGACTCCACACTGTCCGCAACAGCTCCAAGCAAATTCTTAGATTTATTTTTACTATTATATTTAAAATTTATTTTTAAAAATTTAAGTCCTCTAATACTCCTTTAATTTTCATTTTTATAACCTACTATTACCTTGAAAAAAAAGACCCTATTTTTAAAGCAAACTTCATATATATATATATTTTATAATTTTTGCGACTTTTTAAAAATATTGTATATTTGAGAATCTAATCTCTACTCTGGATTTTTAATCTTTGGTTTTTGGTATTTGTTACCAATTTTGTACCTTTAATAACCCAATTTTCAGTACCCATTTTTACTTGGGAGTGAGATTACTGGCTTGATTGCTCTCTTCCCTTTTTGACTCTCCTTTTTCTCCACCAGGTCGCCTCTATCTCTTCCCCCTTCTCTTCTTTACCCAACTCTGTGAGTTTCTTCATGTGTTCTGGGCTGTGGAGAACACTTAGGGAACTGATTACTGACTGGATCTCTCCTTTTGATTCCCCCTTTTCTTCTCCTGGCCACCACTGTCTCCTTCCTCCCTCTTCTATTCTCTGTGTAACTCCACGAACATCTCTGAGGGATCCAGACTCTGGAGAGCACATAGGGAAGTGATTACTGGCTAGCTTGCTTTCTCCCATTTTGATTTCCCCTCTTCTCCTGTTCACTTCTACCTCCCTCCTCCCTCTTCTCTCAGTGTAACTCTGTGAAACTCCCGGGTGTCCCTCACAGTGGAAAAACTTTTCATCATTAACCTAGATGTTTTCCCATCACTGCTGTATAGATGAAGTCTTGAGGCTACTCTAAGAATAAGACTAAAAACCAGAGGCAGGAGGCTTAAGTCCAAAAGTGAAGAATACCAGAGAACTCCTGACTCCAGGGAATATTAATTGATAAGAGCTCATCAAAAGCCTCCCTACCTACACTGAAACAAAGCACCACCCAACAGCCAACAAGCTCCAGAGCAAGACATACCATGAAAATTCTCCAGCAACAGAGGAACATAACCCTGAGTTTCAATTAGCCCCCCAAAATAAAGTCTGACACTGTTTCCACTGTTTCCCCATCTATTTCCCATGAAGTGATGACAAGATTCCATGATCTTCATTTTCTGAATGTTGAGCTTTAAGCCAACTTTTTCACTCTCCCTTTTCACTTTAATCAAGAGGCTTTTTAGTTCCTCTTTACTTTCTGCCATAAAGGTGGTATTAATTCATATCTGAGGTTATTAATATTTCTCCTGGCAATCTTGATTCCTGCTTGTGCTTCTTCCAGCCCAGCGTTTCTCATGATGTACTCTGCATAGAAGTTAAATAAACAGGGTGACAATATACAGCCTGATGTACTCTTTTTCCTATTTGGAACCAATCTGCTTCTCCAGCTTCAGCATATAGGTTGCCAAAACTCACACTAAACCCACTGACATCTGAAAACTCACTACTGGACAACTTCATTGCACTCCATAGAGAAGAAATCTAGCTCCACTCACCAGAACACTGACACAATCTTCCCTAACCAGGAAACCTTGACAAAGCATCCATCCAACCCCACCCACAGTGAGGAACCTCCACAATAAAGAGGAAACACAAACTGCCTTCCTGACTTCGGGATCTACTACAAAGCTACAATCATCAAGAAAGTATGGTACTGGAACAAAGACAGAAATGTAGATCAATAGAACAAAATAGAAAGCCCAGAGATAAATCCATGCACCTATGGACACTTTATCTTCGAAAAAGAAGGCAAGAGTATGCAATGGAGAAAAGACAATCTCTTTACCTAGTGGTGCTGGGAAAACTGGTCATTCACTTGTAAAAGTATGAAACTAGAACAGAGTCTAAAATGATACACAAAAATAAACTCAAAATGGATTAAAGATCTAAACATAAGACCAGAAACTATAAAACGTAGAAAACTATAAAACATAGAAAACTATAAAACATAGGCAAAACACTCTCCAACATAAATCACAGTAGGATCCTCTATGACTCATCCCCCGAGTATTGGAAATAAAAGCAAAAATAAACAAATGGGACTTAGCTAAACTTAAAAGCTTTTGTACAACAAATGAAACTATAAGCAAGGTGAAAAAACAGCCTTCAGAATGGGAGAAAATAATAGAAAACAAAGCAAATGACAAATAATTAATCTCAAAAATATACAAGCAATTCCTGCAGCTCAATTCCAGAAAAATAAACATCCACAGAAGAAATGGGCCAAAGAACTAAACAGACATTCCTCCAAAGAAGACCTACAGATGGCTAACAAACACAGGAAAAGATGCTCAACATCACTCATTATCAGAGAAATGTAAATCAAAATCACAATGAGGTACCATTTCACACAAGTCAGGATGGCTGTGATCCAAAAGTCTACAAGCAATAAATGCTGATGAGGGTGTGGAGTAAAGGTAACCCTCTTACACTGTTGGTGAGAACTAATACAGCCAACATGCAAACTAGTACAGCCACTATGGAGAACAGTGTGGAGATTCCTTAAAGGACTGGAAACAGAACTGCCTTATGACCCAGCAATCCCAATGCTGGGCATACACACCAAGGAAACCAGAATTGAAAGAAACACGTGTACCCTAATGTTCATCAAAGAACTGTTTATAATAGCCAGGACACGGAAGCAACCTAGATGTCCATCAGCAGATAAATGGATAAGAAAGCTGTGGAACATATACACAATGGAGTATTACGCAGCCATTAAGAAGAATACATTTGTATCAGTTCTAATGCGGTGGATGAAACTGGAGCTTATTATACAGAGTGAAGTAAGTCAGAAAGAATAACAACAATATAGTATGCTAATACATATATATGGAATTTAGAAAGATGATAATGATTACCCTATATGTGAGACAGCAAAAGAGACACAAATATATAGAACAGTCTTTGGACTCTGTGTGAGAGGGTGAGGGTGGGATGATCTGGGAGAATGGCATTGAAACATGTATATTATCATATGTGAAATGGATTGCCAGTCTAGGTTCAATGCATGAGACAAGGTGCTCAGGGCTGTGCACTGGAATGACCCAAAGGGATTGGAGGGGAGGGAGGTGGGAGAGGGGTTCAGGATGGAGAACACATGTACACCTGTGGCAGATTTACGTCAATGTATAGCAAAACCACTTCAATATTGTAAAGTAATTAGCCTCCAATTAAAATATATAAATCTATATTTAAAATAAATAAAAATATTATGCTCAAAAATAAATTTAGTATTTGAACTTCAGCTTCAGTATCAGTGCTTCCAATGAATATTCAGGACTGATTTCCTTGAAGTTTGACTTATTTGATCTCCTTGCTGTCCACAGACTCTCAAGAGTCTCCTCCAACACTGCAGTTTGAAAGCATCAGTTCTTTGGTGCTCAGCTTTCTTTATAGTCTAACTCTCACATCCATACATGACTACTGGAAAAACCATTGTTTTGACTAGAGTCGGGCCATACCAAAGAGTTGGACATGATTGAATGACTTAACTGAACTGAACACTGAACATGTACACTATTCAAACTCTTAAAAAAAAAAATGCAGAGGCAGGAACACTCCAAAATTTATTCTATGAGGCCACCATAACCCTGATACCAAAACCAGACAAAGATCATACAAAAGATCAGAAAAATTACAAGTCAATGTCACTGATGAATAAAGATGCAAAAAATCATTATAATATACTAGCAAATGCAATCCAACAACACATTAAAAGGATCATACTCCATGATCAAGTATGGTTTATCCCAGGGATGCAAGAGTTCTTTGATATATGCAAATCAATGTGGTACACTGTATTAACAAATCAAAATTAAAAACCATATGATAATCTCAATAGATGCAGAAACAGCTTTCAACAGAATTCAGTACTCATTTATGATTAAAAAAAAAAAAACTTTCCAGAAAGTAAGCGTAAAAGAAAAATAACTCAGCCATAATAAGGGCCATATTTAACAAACCCATAGCAAGCATTATTCTCACTGGTGAAAAACTGAAAGCATTTCTTCTACGATCAGGTACAAGACATGGGTGCTCACTCACATCACTACTATTTAATGCATTTTTGAAAGTCTTAGCCACAGCAATCAGACTTCCCTGGTGGTTCAGTGGTAAAGAATCCTATGTGCAAAGCAGAAGACTTGCAGGAAACACAAGTTTGATCCCTGGGTTGGGAAGACCCACTGGAGAAGGAAATGGCAACCCACTCCAGTATTTTTGCATGAAAAATCCCATGAACAAAGGAGTCTGGCAGACTATAGTTCATGGAATCAGAAACAGTTGGACCTGAAAGAGAGACTAAACAATAACAGACATGGCAATAAAATAAAAAGAAATAAAAGGAATTAAGAAGAAGCAAAACTCGCACTGTTTGCAGATGATGTGATACTATAGATAGAAAACCCTAAATTTGCCACCAAAACATTACAAGATTCTGCCCCTTAAGCTCTGTTGCAACCTTTACTTTTTCCTGGGCAGCCCTGCTTAATTTGACTTCTAATCTCTGCAGTTTCACCATTTAGATCTATCTTCATATTCTGGAAGAAAAATCTGTCTTAAAGGCTATTTTTATTTCTCACATTCTGATGGCTTAAGGCTGTGTTGCCTCAGAACTCTCCAATATAGTGGTTTCCACTGGTCATTTTGATGTCATACACAAATTGGAGCTTCTTGGCCCTCTACAAGTCTCATAGGCTTACTTTGCCACCTAATAGAGGTTTCCATTCTCCTTCCAGGGAAATACGTATTTCTAGTTATGTCTTCTTTTTTTCCTTTCAGGACAGTCAGTTCAGTTCAATCAGTTCATTCTCTCAGTAGTGTCCAAATCTTTGTGAATCCAGGAATCACAGCACGGCAGGGCTCCGTGTCCATCACCAACTCCCAGAATTCACTCAGACTCACGTCCATCGAGTCAGTGATGC
>SJYC01002014.1:0-19304 GCA_006408675.1 Madoqua kirkii
CACCTGGTTAGATAGAAAATAGTTTATACATGTTGTAAGACACCTAGTTGGGTAAAAATAAGGGAGGAAATAAGGATCTTTGAAATTTCTGCTAAAACATAGATTTTTTAAAATCATTTTGTTGATAATTGACTTGTGAAAAGCTATACTTATTTAGTATACACAATGCAAAGATGTTGGGGATAAGGATACATTCATGAAATCATTACCACCCAGACAATAAATGAATGTTTTCTCCAAAGATTCCATTTACCCATTATTATTGTTGAAGAGTTTTTTTTAAAGAGCTGTAATATAAATTTTTATTTTATATTGGAGTATAGTTGATTAACAATATTGTGATAGTCTCAGTATACAGCAAAGTGACTCAGCCAACATATATATGTTGACACTCTCTTTCAAACTCCCCTTCCATTTAAGCTGTCATACAACTGAGCAAAGTTATCTGTGCTATACAGTAATGAAGAGTATTATTTTTGAATGCAAATGTTTTTACCTAAAATAACATACTGTATGATTAAAACAACAACTTATTTGTTGTGAACATTCAGGCTCTTTGCTATGGATCATGGCAAGATATTTTTCTAGATTTTTTTTCCTTACATTTTCTAGTTGCTGTGGCATAGTGCAGATTCAGTTCCAAGTTTTCTAATCTGTCAGTGACTATAATAAAGCAGATCCAACTCACAGTGCAGATTAGCTGTAGGTGAGTCAAAATTATTAATAGTTATATTGATCCTTAGATTTCTTTTTCGGAAATGACAGTGCTGCTACAATTGAATGAAGATGGCAGTGAAAAATCAGCAAAGTGCTGGCTCACTGATTATATCCTATTCTGACAAGACCAATATATATACAGAAGTAGCATTGATTTTGTTCCCTAATTTTCTCTTGTCCTTTCCAATGAGGAATACCATACCCAATGCACCAGGATATGACCAACATGTAGCACTGTAGCATCCATGAGTCCAGAGTCGAAGAGCTACAGACAGCTAATTCAATGGGACTCTGATCAGGGGCCTATTATAGTCACAGTTGATACAGTAATATGAACACTATCATCATCAGTCTTTTAAACTCTGTAACTGAAACTGGTTTTATATATATATATATATATATATATATATATATACACCTTTCTATCATGTTCACACTTACGGAAGGTACAAAAGCCTATGAATATTTGGGATGATAAAAAACACAGGATCACATAGTTGCAAAAATGTGAAGTGTCTATTATCTGCTGCTTTGGAGTAACAGTTCAAATTCCTATCAGTTTTGTCAAGATCCGCTCAACAAGAGGGGTTCTGAAAGTACGATATTGTAACAGAATGAGAAATAAGACAGAAGAATTCAGTGAAAAGTGAGGATCAGGGGACCAACAGCGCTTCAAGGTGAAGGTGCTGAAACTGAATCCTATTATACTTTCAGCCATGAAGGAAAAAATATGCAGGGAGTTAAGCTCTAATTCATGTGGCCTTCAGGGCCAAAGAATAAACTGAATATTAACCACTGAGAAACTAAGAAACAGTAATCAACAAAAAATCAGTAACTTAGATTAATATTCTTATCTATAGATTTTCTACCAGATACGTAAAACATGTGACTATGAGACACCAGTTGAGAAACAGTCTGGGGTCGGTTTTCCTACCCTAGGATTATATCTTGTTTTCAAGACTATGAACTGTTCCCTCTGGCCTTATTCCAAGAGTCTCATGCCTTATAGCAACCAGTTTATCAATAATCATAATTTTCTTTTGTGGTCCTTGCCAGGCCTGCTGTTCTTTTATCTTCTTGTCTTCTACACACTTTCAATGATTTTTATGTCTAAATAGAAATGGGGGATTCACTCTATCAAATTACAAATATTCTACACATTTATTCAACATTTTCTTTATCTAATATGTTAAAAACTGTCACTAGGATTTGTTCTATAATTTAAAATAGTGCAAGTGTTACTGAGAATACTTTCACTGCAGACTTTTAGAAGGGATTTTAAGCCATATGTAAAATTTTTATCTGCTATCTTTGAAGCATTCAGAAGACAAAACAATCACAAAGGCTAAAAATTCTTTATGCTACCAGAGGTAAATCTTTGACATTAACTTTGGAACTTAGACTACATGACTGTGCAGGGGTGTGCATATATGTGGTGTGTGTGAGAGAGAGAGAGAAAGGGGAAGTGGGACTGTGGCACTGCCTGCTTTTATAATATACAATACAAAGCAAAATTCTATTCTGGAGTGGTGGATTTGTAGACATTGGGCAGCAAACCTGCATTCAGTGGTATAAAAGTTCCATTTCTGGATGCAAAAGTTATTATGAGGACAGTGGATTTGGGCTTCCATTGAGAGGTTCTTAGGAACCAGACATCAAATTGCCAACATCTGGTGGGTCATCAGAAAAGCAAGAGTTCCAGAAAAATATCAATTTCTACTTTATTGACTATGCCAAAGCCTTTGACTGTGTAGATTACAATAAACTGTGGAAAATTCTGAAATGGGAATACCAGACCACCTGACCTGCCTCTTGAGAAACCTGTATGCAGGTCAAAAAGCAACAGTTAGAACTGGACATGGAACAACAGACTGATTCCAAATAGGAAAAGGATTATGTCAAGGCTCTATATTGTTACCCTGCTTATTTAACTTATATGCACAGTACATCATGAGAAATGCTGGGCAGGATAAAGCACAAGCTGGAGTCAAGATTGCTGGGAGAAATATCAATAAGCTCAGAAATATCAATAACCTGCAGATGACACCACCCTATGGAAGAAAGTAAAGAAGAACTAAAGAGCCAGTCCCATCATTTCATGACAAATAGATGGGGAAACAGTGGAAACAGTGGCAAACTATTTTCAGGGGCTCCAAAATCACTGCAGATGGTGATGGCAGCCATAAAGTTAAAAGTTGCTTGCTCCTCAGAAGAAAAGTTATGACCAACATAGACAGCATATTATAAAACAGAGACATTACTTTGCCAACAAAGATCTGTCTAGTCAGGGCTATGGTTTTTGTGGTGGTCATGTATGGATCTGAGAGTTGGACTATTAAGAAAGCTGAGCACCAAAGAATTGATGCTTTTGAACTGTGGTGTTGGAGAAGACTCTTGAGAGTCCCTTGGGCTGCAAGGAGATCCAACCAGTCCATTCTAAAGGAGATCAGTGCTGGGTGTTCATTGGAAGGACTGATGTTGAAGCTGAGACTCCAGTACTTTGGCCACCTGATATGAAGTTTGAAGGGATTTTCCAGGCAATAGTAACTGGATTGGCTTGCCATATCCTTCTCCAGAATGAAAAGCATTGCATGGCAGTTTAAAATGACATTCAAAAAGCAGCAACTAGTTAAAAAATAGACTTTTTTCATGATTCTTTAGTAGTAGTGAAGAGGTACTGGACTGTTGTAGTCTTAAGAGAAAAATGTAGTCTAAGAATGCAATTCAGATATTAATGGAAAAGATGCCCACTTATGGCTCATTCAGATCATTGGGCTACAGCACAGCTGCTGACTCTTGATGGCATTCCATTCTGCCATGCACCCATCCATATGTCATGCAATACATGGAAATGCCTATACACTGTCCTTTAAAGCATATGCCATTTGTTACTGTTTATCATCACCTTCAGCACAACCAGACCAGGCCAAGCTACCATCTACACCTGAGTTATTGTAGTGTTTTCTATGAGTTCTCCTTACTTCCTATTTTATCTCCCTTACAGCCTTTCCTATGCACAGATTATATTTTTAAATGTAAATCAGATCGTATCACTCAGTTGTTCCAAACAGTTTTATTCCATTTTACTCTTATAAAGTAATTCAACTATCTTTTTTTAAAATTTTTATTATTATTTTTACTTTATTCTGTGTTACAATACTGTATTGATTTTAAGATTATTTATAAGACAGTGATGCCTGCCTAATGTGTCACTCCTCTCTCTCTGCTTTAGTAGTAAAAATTTTTTGCAATTCCTCAAAGGCATTACTTAGCACCTTTATGCTTCGGTTTCTCACTGCGCATCATCCCATGACATGTTCCTTCACACAGCTTCACATAGCACTATTCTTCCTGAAATAGATTTCCCAACATTCTCTTTACTTTTTTTTTCAAAGTACAATTTGACTTTTTTTAAAAATTTGTGGTACTTTTTTCTTTTTATTATAATTTTACATAAACCAAAGAGAAGTTGAAGGATTCAAGAATTCCTATATATCCTTTATTATGATTCAACAGTTGTTTACATTTTGTCTGTTTGCTTTTTCTTTATTAATCTCTCCATATACCTATATCTATCTCCAGAAGTCAGTATAGTAGTTATACTTACCACCAAAATTATTTAAAAAAATAAAAATAAGGAAATTTAGCATTGATTTTTGTTTAATCAATCATCCATATTTAAATTTTTGAAACTGTCATAATATTGTCCATTATATTTTTCTTTGCCTTTTCAGGGTCTATTTCTGGATCATCCATTTAATTTTTATGTCTCAAGTGTTTGAGAGTCTATGGACAGGCCGGTTTTGTGTTGTTGTTTTCTGCTAACCCCATTAATTAGAACATGTGAGGCAACAAAGCACTAAGATTATAAGCATGGGCTCTAGAAGGCTGGCTTGGTCTTGCCATCTATCAGCTGTGTAAACTATGGCAGGTGATATAAATACTCTGTGATCCTAGACTCTTCTTTTGTAAAATAAGGATGATGGCAGTCTTTTTCCAGGGCTGAAGTATGATTAAAAGAATTTATGCAAAAATGCTATATTAATCTTTGCTATACTGTAAGCATTATATGTCACTGCAAAACACAATATCTGGCAGATACCTGGCAATCAGTAAACAGTTGATGAATGAATAAATAGGTTTGGTGATACATGATATAGTATGTTACTGCTACTGCTACTGCTAAGTCATTTCAGTCATGTCCAACTCTGTGCTACCCCATAGACGGCAGCCCACTAGGCTCCACTGGCATTCTCCAGGAAAGAACACTGGAGTGGATTACCATTTCTTTCTCCAATGCATGAAAGTAAAAGTGAAAGTAAAGTCGCTCAGTCATGTCCAATTCTTCACTATCCCATGGACTGCAGCCTACCAGGCTCCTCCACCCAAGGGATTTTCCAGGCAAGAGTACTGGAGTGGGGTTCCATTGCCTTCTCAAATGATATAGTATAGATTTCACACATATCCCAGATCCTAACAATTAAAGTTTCAGAAGGATGGTGCTGATCATTAATGTAGAGGGAGAGGAAATTCTGTGGTCATTCGATGATGCAGGCTGAGGCCCTGCTATTGTCAATATGTGGTTTCCAAGGTGACTTGGTATATCGTATGTCACCAGTACAAGGGGGGAAATGGAATTAAAATGGTGAAAAAAGTCCATGAAAGTTATTTATGGACCAAGTCTATAATATGAATAAATATATTTTGTTTGCTAGAATACAGCCACATGCCATAAGTAAAGTCACTCAGTCATGTCGACTCTTTGTGACCCCGTGGACTGCAACCCACCAGGCTCCTCAGTTCATGGGATTTTCCAGGCAAGAGTACTGGAGTGGGTTACCATTTCCTTCTCCAGGGAATCTTCCCAACCCAGGGATCGAACCCAGGTCTCCAACATTGGAGCCAGATGCTTTAACCTCTGAACCACTAGGGAAGCACCTAACAATAAAAAAGAAAGGCAGATGTGGTTTAGCTATGAGCACAGAAATATTAATAACAGAAAGTTATTCTAGTGAACAGCTATACAGACTGAAAATCATGAACACTATTTAAAAATAAGTAAACAAAGATGAAAAATAGCATTTATTAAATCATATTCAAGGTGGTAGAAACTCTGCACCTACTACATAGGATTTCAAAATCACAGCTATTAAAGTAGAAGATTCCTGTAAGTGACAATAAATTGTTTTCCCATAATGATAAATGAAATGACTCAGCCCTGAGTAATCAGGAGGAACGCAAATGCTGAAGCAGTGAGAAGTGAATGGTAATATTTTGGGAAATGGTGGATGATCCAATGTGACTTGAGTCATAGAAAGAATGGAGAAATGGATTCAGAAAACCAAATATGGCTTCCATGGTAGTTCAGGTGGTAGAGAATCTGCCTACAATGCAGGAGACCCTAGTACAAATCCTGGGTCAGGAAGTTCCCCTGGAGAATGGATAAGCTACCCACTCCAGTATTCTTGGGCTTCTTTGGTGCTCAGACAGTAAGGAATCTGTCTGTAATGTGGAGATCTGGGTTTGAGCCCTGGGTTGGGAAGATCCCCTGGAGGAGAGCATGGCAACCCACTCTAGTATTCTTTTCTGGAGAATCCTCATGGACAGAGGAGCCTGGAGAGCTACAGCTCACAGGGTCACAAAGAGTCAGATATACTGAACAACAAAGCATGGCATATTTATACACACACACACACACACACACACACACACATCCATACACGTATGCATAAACATATTCACTATGTCCATAAATTGCTTACAATCTTAAACTATACAGCAGCTTGTATGGAGTCTCTCTTTCACTCCAGTTAGGGTTTTAGTCCTTTTTCTATCTATACATGAAAAACGTTTTTTTTACCAGACTTCCCTGGTGGTTCAGTGGCTTAGACTCCGTGCGCTCAATGCAGGGGAACTGGGTTCAATCCCTAGCTTAGGAACTAGATTCCATATGCTGCAACTAAAGATCCTATATACCACAACCATGATTGAATATCCCATATGCTATAACTAAGACCCAGTGCAGTCAAATAAATAAATTAATAAATACATAGAGTAACAGACTGGTTCCAAACCAGGAAAGGAGTACGATAAGGCTGTATATTGTCATCATGCTTTTTAACTTATATGCAGAGTACATCGTGAGAAATGCTGAGTTGGATGAAGCTTAAAATGAAATCAAGATTGCTGGGGAAAATATCAGTAACCTCAGATATGCAGATGACATCACCTTTATAGTAGAAAGTGAGAAGAACCAAAGAGCCTCTTGATGAAAGTGAAAGAGGAGAGCGAAGAAGTTGGCTTAAAACTCACCATTCAGAAAACGAAGATCATGGCATTCAGTTCCATCATTTCATGGCAAATAGATTGGGAAACAATGGAAACAGTGACAAATTTTATTTTTGTGGGCTCCAAAATCACTGCAGATGGTGACTGAAGCTATGATATTAAAAAACACTTGCTCTTTGGAAGAAAAGCTATGATCAACCCAGATAGCATATTAAAAAGCAGAGGCATTACTTTGCCAACAAAAGTCTGTCTAGTCAAAGCTATGGTTTTTCCAGTAGTAATGTATGGGAGAATTGGACTATAAAGAAAGTTGAGCACTGGAGAACTGATGCTTTTGAACTGTGGTGTTGGAGAAGACTCTTGAGAGTCCCTTGGACTTCAAGAAGATCCAACTAGTCCATCCTAAAAGAGATCAGTCCTGGGTATTCATTGGAAAGGCTGATGTTGAAGCTGAAACTCCAATATTTTGGCCACCTGATGCAAAGAGCTGACTCATTTTAAAAGACCATGGTGCTTGGAAAGATTGAAGTCAGGAGGAGAAGGGGACAACAGAGGAAGAGATGGTTGGATAGCATCACCAACTCAATGGACACGAGTTGGAGTAAACTCCGGTAGTTGGTGATGAACAGGCAGGCCTGGTGTGCTATAGTTCATGGGGTCACAAAGAGTTGGACACAATTAAGTGACTGAACTGGCTGACTTACTGATGAAGTGATGGGCATGAGTTTGAGGCTCCAAGAGTTGGTGATGGTTAGGGAAGCCTGGCTTTCTGCAGTCCATGGAGTCACAAAGAGTCAGATATAAATGAGTGACTGAACTTAACTGAACTGAGTAAATACACACATAGAAATAAAAAGTTTTTGTCAAGGTTACTGTGAACTTCATATTGCTAAATTAAATGACAAGTTATATACTTACTTATATAAAAACATGTTTAAGTAATTATTACAGTAATCTCAATGACAAATAATAATGAAGTCATCTATTGCATCTACTGTGATCTTTATCAGCTCTAAATTTGCATGCCATACAAATATCAGGAAAAAAAAAGAAACCTTTATTCTTCCTAGGTTGGTAACTCACAAAACAGAATAACTGCCCTAGTGTGCAAATATTATCTTTGGTTTTCCAGTTATGAATAGGGCTTTTCACATGGTGCAGTGGTAAAGAATCTGCCTGTCAATGTAGGAGATTTAAGAGGCATGGGTTCATTCCCTGGGTTGGGAAGATCCCCTGGAGTAGAAAATGGCAACCCACTTCAGTATTCTTGCCTGGAAAATCTCATGGATGGAGGAATTGGAGGGATACAGTCCATGGGGGCATAAAGAGTTGGACACTATGGTGTACACACACAGCCACGGGGCACAACATTTCCTTTAATATGTAAACAGATGCAAAGGTAAAATTTAAAAAAAAAAAGAAGATAACGCCCAAGAACTTATTACCTTTGCCTTTTTAAAATTTTTTTCATAATTTGAAAGTTTTCTAAATATGAAATCAAGATTGACCCACAACATTGATTTAGTTTGGTCATATTCTGTTAAAAAGTTATGAGTGGCTATGCATTTAATATATGAGATAATTAGAGTGACAACCATATCAATTTCTGGTGTAGATCATAGGAAATAAATAGGCAACATAATATTTCACACTTCAAAATCCCTAACATGCCTATAGTAGCCATAAAACTAAAAACAATCAAAATATCCACCAACAGGTGAAATAATAAACACACAATGTTATAATCTATACAGTGGGGTACAAGTCATCCATAGACAGGAAGAAACTGCTGACGCATGCTATGATGTGGATGAATCTCAAAATAAGCATGCTAAGTTAAAAAAGAGTAAACAGTAAATGATACTATTATATAAAATTCCAGACAAATACAAACTGATCTCTAGTAATAGAAACGTGACCAGAAGTTCCTGAGGACATGAGGGATGAGCAAAAAGAACTGCATTTCACAACAAGACTTCCCAAGCATTTGGGTATGACTATTATTTTGATCGTGGTGATGGTTTTATAGGTATATACATATGTCAAAACCAACTGGAGCGTATATTACATGCATTTTATTGTACACCAACTGAAATTCTGTAAAATTTTTTAAAAAGATAAACAAAAGGAACATTGAAAAAATCCTAACAAATTTCTAGTAGAGATGGTCCTTACCATTTTATAGATTACAGTGAAAGTGAAGTTGCTCAGTTGTGTCCAACTCTTTGAGACTCCATGGTCTGTAGCCCACCAGGCTCCTCTGTCCATGGAATTTTCCTGGAAAGAGTACTGGAGTGGGTTGTCATTTCCTTCTCCAGAGGATGTTCCCAATCCAGGGATTGAACCTGGGTCTCTGGTCATCTTGCAGGCAGATGCTTTACCATCTGAGCCACCAGGGAAGCTCTAGATTACAGTACTGAGGGGTTATTAAAGATGTTGCTTGACAATGCTTTTTAAACAGTAGTCCATATTTTAAAATTTAAAATGATCCATCAGTATCTATTTTCTCAATCTAAAACTTGACTCTCTTGCCACACTGGCAAGCCAAAGATCTATTCTATTAACTGATTTGAGTTCAGAGTAATGCTTTGAATGACCCCATTAGCCAGTTTGAATTATTCAGCCCAGGAGGATAATGTCATCTGTGCTATCATAGAGAGAGAACTTCCTAGAAGAAAGTGCCAGAGCAGTGAAACTGTTTGCAAAAAGAGAATGCTTGAAAAATGGTAAGAAAATTTCCTCATATGTTAGATGCTCCCAACAGCTTAATTAATGGAGTCATGCACTCAGATTTATCTATGCCAATTACATTTTTCTTTTCATTTTTCTGCTCTCCTTTACATTTCAATTGGTAAAAATGAGTGTTAGTTTTTGTCCTTTATTTTCCAAGTTTAAAAAGAAATGGACTTTTCACATCTCAGCTATGGTAAATAGTGATGCAATGAATTCTGAGGTGCATAGATCCTTTCAGAAAATGTTTTTCTGTAGATATATGCTCAGGAATGAGATTGCAGGATGATTCTGTAAAAATTCTGCATTCAATATGCCGGCAAGTTTGGAAGACTCAGCAGTGGCCACAGGACTGGAAAAGGTCAATTTGCATTCCACTCCCAAACAAAGGCAATGCCAGAGAATGCTCAAACTACTGCACAATTGCACTCATCTCACACACTAGCAAAGTAATGCTCAAAATTCTCCAAGTCAGGCTTCAGGAATACATGAATCGTGAACTTCCAGATGTTCAAGCTGATTTTAGAAAAGGCAGAGGAACCAGAGATCAAATTGCCAATATCCACTGGATCATTGAAAAAGCAAGAGAGTTCCAGAAAAATAACTATATCTGATTTATAGATTATTACAAAGCCTTTGACTGTGTGGATCACAATAAACTGGAAAATTCTGAAAGAGATAGGAATACCAGACCATCTGACTTGCCTCTTCAGAAACCTATATGCAGGTCAGGTAGCAACACTGAGAACTGGACATGGAACAACAGACTGGTTCCAAAAAGAAAAAAAGGACATCAAGGCTGTATGTTGTCTCTGTGCTTATTTAACTTATGTGCAGAACACATCATGAGAAACACTGGGCTTGAAAAAGCACAAGCTGAATCAAGATTGCTGGGAGAAATATCAATAACCTCAGATATGCCCATGATACCATCCTTATGACAAAAATTAAAGAAGAACTAAAGAGCCTCTTGATGAAAGTGAGAGGACAGTGAAAATTTTACTTAAAGTTCAACATTCAGAAAAATAAGATCATGGCATCTGGTCCCATCACTTCATGGCAAATAGATGGGGAAATAATGGAAACAGTGTTTATTTTGGGGGGCTCCAAAATCACTGAGGATGATGATTGCAGCTATGATATTGAAAGACGCTTACTCCTTGCAAGGAAAGTTATCACCAACTTAGATAGCATATTAAAAAGCAGAGACATTACTTTGCCAATGAAGGTCCATCTAGTCAAAGCTATGGCTTTTCCAGTAGTCCAGTATGGATGTGATATTTGGAATATAAAGAAATCTGAGCGCCGAAGAATTGATGCTTTTGAACTGTGGTGTTGGAGAAGACTCTTGAGAGTCCCTTGGACTGCAAGGTGATCCAACCAGTCCATTCTAAAGGGGATCTGTCCTGAGTGTTCACTGGGAGGTCTGATGTTGAAGCTGAGAGTCTAATACTTTGGCCACATGATGAGAAGAGCTGACTCATTTGAAAAGACCCTGATGCTGGGAAAGTTTGAGAGCAGGAAGAGAAGGGGATGACAGAGGATGAGACGGTTGAATGGCATCACCGACTCAATGGACATGAGTTTGAGTAGACTCCTGCATTTGGTGATGGACAGGGAAGCCTGGTGTGCTGCAGTCTATGTGGTCACAAAGAGTTGGACATGACTGAGTAATTGAAGTGAACTGAGGTGCTATCTCACTGTAGCTTTGGTTTGCATTTCTCTAATAATTAGCAACATTGAACATTTTTTCACAGGCCTCTTGGCCATCTGTATGTATACCTTGAGAAATTATTAGTAGTTTTTCTGCCCAGTTTTTAACTTGTTTGTTGTTTTGGTGATAGTAAGCATGTCCATCAACAGAGCAATGGGTAAAGAAAATGTGGCACATATATACCATGGACTGTTGCTTAACCATTAAAAAGAATGAAATAATGCCTTGGCAATGACATATATGGACCTAGAGACAGTCTTACAGAGTAAAGTAAGTCACAAGAAATATACTATATAAATTATATATATATAATATTATATAAACATACAATTTATATAGTATATAAATATATAATTAATATAGTATAAATTAAATATCATCAGAAATATCAAATGATATCACTTATATATGCAACCTTAAAATAAATGATATAAATGAACTTGTTTACAAAACATAAACAGACTTACAGACTTAGTGAACAAACTTATAGTTACCAACAGGAAAGATAGAGGGAAAGGTATAGTTAGGAAATTTGTGATTGGCAGGTACACATTGCTATATTTAAAATGGATAATCAACAAAGACCTACAGTATAGTGGTATAGCACAGGGAACTCAGCTTAATGTTATGTAAAAACCTAAATGGAAAAATAATTTCAAAAAGAATAGGGGTGTGTGTGTATGTGTGTGTGTGTGTGTGTGTGTGTATGTGTGTGTGTGTGTGAGTCACTCAGTCGTGTTCAATTTTTTGTTACCTCATGGACTGTAGCCCTCCAGGCTCTTTCATTCATGGCATTTTCCAGGCAAGAATACTGGAGTGGGTTACCGTTTCCTTCTCCAGGAGATCTTCCCAACCCAGGGATTGAACCTGAGTCTCCCAAAGCAGACTCTTTACCATTTGAGCCACCAGGGATATATGTATATGTATAACTGAATCACTTTGTATAGTAGGTAGTAAAAAGTTATAAACAAATTTTATTTCCACAAGTTTAGCCTCGTCTGCATAAGGTAGATGAAAGTGAAGTGGGTTTGGAGTCTAGGGTAAATAAATGGAAGTTTAGTGGGTATTATTTTATGAATCATACTTAAATTGTATCTTACATGTTGGAGCTTATTAATAAGTTGATTTTTTTTTCAATTCTAGGACTTAAAGTAACTTCACTTTAAATTAAAGAAAGCAAAATTAACATTTATGGGCCTGTAATAGTTTCATATATTGAATAAAACTTTTGCACATAACTTTATTTTCATACTTAAATCCTCTTCAGAATCCATCTAAGTGGTATAGAAAACCTCTGGCAAGTGTCAGAGCTGAAGCTACACCCTGGATATGGCTGAATTATTTTTAAAAATACATTTTTCTACTATGTTTAACATTCTTGGTATTTATTTAATTTTGAGTGTTCAGGACATCAAATAATTCTGTCAAAAATATTTGTATTTTAACAGGATTCATACTATGTTTAGCCTATTTTCTTTGGCGATTTCAACTTATATGCTGTATCTGTTAAGACTGAATCTTCCAGTTCCATTGTAACTCATTGATCTGATCAATACAGTCAATGCAGTGGCTGGGTTATAAATATACACACAACCAAGATATGACAATGTTATGTGTTTGGGCCATCAAGTTGCTCAAATTGAGTAGAAAACTCAAATTAATTTGAAGCACTGAATAGATATTCCCTCAGTTCAGTTCAGTCACTCAGTCGTGTCTGACTCTTGCGACTACATGACTCTTAAATTTCTTCCAAGCCATTCATCTTTAATGTACGTCGAATCAATGCTTTCACATCTATAGGAACTAGGTGCTCATTTTCTCAGGTAGCAGACATAGCTGAATCTCTCTGGCACAAAACTCTGCCTTCACTTAAACACAAATCTATTTTTGAAATACTTATCTAAAAGAGACATTAATTCCCTTGCTCATGACAGGCTTTCAAATACTGAAGAGATATACCTAATTCCCTTGTGAGCTTACTCTTTGCTATTTTAAAATGCCATGCTTCCTTCCATCATATGTCAATTTAGACTCCCTTAGATTCTTCTTTATTTCTTCATTTTTATCTGAATTAATTCCATTTTTATATACCTGACATTGAACAGAACATCTGAAGAATGTCATACCCTTAGTTCCCTTGACTGGCAAATCATGCCACTTGTCAGACACAGTTATACATCCTTTGAGGATCTTGTCATTTTGTAGTATTTACAGAAATCTCCCAGGTGGTGCTAGTGGTAAAGGACCTGGCTGCCAATGAAGGAGACACAAGAGATGCAGGTTTGATCCTGGGGTTGGGAAGATACCCTGGAAAAGGACATGCAACCCACTCCAGTATCTTGCCTGGAGAATTTCATGGACAAAGTAGCCTGGCAAGTTACAGTCCATAGTGTTGCACAGAGTCAGACATGACTGAAGTGACTTATAATGCACAGAATCTAACAAAGTGTATAGTGTCTTTTTAAAAAAAGTTAATTGTAAGGTTGTATATATATAATATTACTGTGTTTCATTTACAGTTTAAAATCAGAAAGTGAAAATTTAGAAGACATAGATGAGTAGTTAATAATTTTTTGCTCTCTGACAGTTACTATCAGCCATAATGACTGTCAGTTTATGTAGATATTATCTTGAAGTTGACTTAGGTGAGCAAGTAATTTGTATGATTTTCCTACAATATGCTCATTTCAAAGATTCAGTATAATATTCTCCCATAATGATAACATGGTTAAATAGTTCAAAAGATAACTACTAAGGTCAAAATTCATTTAAAAAATGATACTCAAATTTTCTTTTAAGCTTCTTCTCCTTTTAAGATTTTTTTTTTTTTTTGAGTCCAGGGGCAAAGGAAAAGCACCAGCAAGATGGTATGAGGGGCAAAAATCATGTTTAGAATCAAACCCCATACATGCAAGAGACATTCCGAGGGCTCAAACAAACCTTGTGCACACCAGGACTCAAAGACCTATAGAGACTGAGACAGAATTATGTTTGAATGTCTCCTGCAGAGGTAAAGGTCAGCAGTGGATGGCTCCAGGAACAGGGGCTCTGTGTGCAGTAGACCTGGGTATGAAATAAACTCTCTTGGAGGAGGTCACCATTAACCCCACCATAGAGCTGCCAGAACTTACACAGGACAGGGGAAACAGACACTTGGAGAGCACAAACGAAACCTTGTGTTTTCACCAGGACCCAGGAGAAAGGAGCAGTGACCCCACAAGAACTGACTCAGACTTGTCCGTGCATGTCCAGGAGTCTCAAGTGCAAGCATGGGTTGGTGTTGGCCTGATGCAGGATTGGGGCCACTAAGTGCAGCAGTGCATGCAAGGGGTCTTTTTAGGAGGTCAACATTATCTTCATTACCTCCACCATAGTTTGGGCTCAGGTCAAATAACAGGGAGGGAACACAACCCCACTCATCAACAGAAAACCTGATTAAAGATTTACTAAGCATGCCCCCACAATTCAGAACAGGACCCAATTCCCTGTCAGTCAGTCAGTCTCTCCCATCAGGAAGCTTCTCTCTCATCAGGGAACTTCCATATGCCTCTTATGCTTCTCCATCAGCGGGTAGGCAGAATGAAAACCACAAAAGAAAACTAATCAATCTGATCACATGGACCACAGCCTTGTTTAACTGAATGAAAATATGAGCCATGCTGTGCAGGGCCACTCAAGATGGATGGGTCATGGTGGAGAATTCTGACAAAACATGGTCCACTGGAGAAAAGAAAGGCAAACCACTTTAGTATTCTTGTCTTGAGAACCCCATGAACAGTATGAAAAGGCAAAAAGATAGGACACTGAAATATGAACTCACCAGGTCGGCAGGTGCCCAATATGCTACTGGAGAAGAGTGGAAAATAACTCCAGAAGAAATGAAGAGACGGAGCCAAAGCAAAAACAACACCTAATTGTGGATGTGACTGGTGATGGAAGTGAAGTCTGATGCTGTAAAAAGCAATATTGCATAGGAACCCGTAAAGTTCGATTCATGAATCAAGGCAAATCGGAAGTGGTCAACGTGATTGCAAGAGTGAATACTGACATTTTAGTAATCAGGGGGAAAAAACCGAACTGAGACAGGTAAATTTAACTCAGATGACAGCTATATATATACGAATGTGGGCAAGAATCCCTTAGAAGAAATGGAGTAGCCATCATGGTCAACAAGAATCTGAAGTGCAGTACTTGGATGCAATCTCAAAAAAGATATAATTATCTCTGGTCGTTCCCAAGGCAAACCATTCAATATCACAGTAATCCAAATTTATGCCCCGATCAGTAATACTGAAAAAGCTGAAGTTTAACAGTTCTATGAAGAGCTACGAGACCTTCTAGAACTAACACACGAAAAAGATGTCTTTTTCATTATAGGGAACTGGAATGCAAAAGTAGGAAGTCAAGAAACACTTGGGGTGACAAGCAAATTTGGCCTTGGAATACAGAATGAAGTAGGTCAAAGGCTAAGACAGTTCTGCCAAGAGAACGTACTGGTCATAGCAAACACCCTCTTCCAACAACACAAGAGAAGTCTCTACACATGGACATCACCAGATGGTCAGCACCAAAATCAAATTCATTATATTATTTGCAGCCAGAGATAGAGAAGCTCTATTGCTAAGTCACTTCAGTCAAGTCTGACTCTGTGTGACCACATAGATGGCAGCCCACCATCCTCTCCCGTCCCTGGGATTCTCTAGGCAAGAATACTGGAGTGGGTTGCCATTTCCTTCTCCAAAGCATAAAAGTGAAAAGTGAAAGTGAAGTCGCTCAGTCCTGCCGGACTCTTAGCGACCCCATGGACTGCAGGCTACCAGGTTCCTATGTCAATGGGATTTTCCAGGCAAGAGTACAGGAGTGGGTAGCCATTGCCTTCTCTGGAGAAGCTCTATACAGTCAGTGAAAATAAGACTGGGATCTGACTGTGGCTCATATCATGAACTCCTGACTGCCAAATTCAGACTTAAATTGAAGAAAGTAGGGAAAATCACTAGACCAATCAGGAATGACCTAAATCAAATACCTTATGATTAACAGTGGGAGTGACAAATAGATTAAAGGGATTATATGTGATAGACAGAGTGCCTGAAGAACTGTGGACAGGAGTTTGTGACATTTGTACATGAGGCAGTGATCAAGACCATCCCCTCAAAAAAACAGAAATGTAAAAGGCAAAAATGGCTCTCTGAGGAAGCCTTACAAACAGATGTGAAAAGAAGAGAAAGGCAAAGGAAAAAAGGAAAGATATACCCATTTGAATATAGAATTCCAAAGAAAAGCAAGGAGAAATAAGAAACCCTTCCTCCATGATCAATACAAAGAAATAGAGGGAATCAACAGACTGGGAAAGAGTAGAGATTTCTTCAAGAAAAGGGAATGTTTCATGCAAGGATGGGCATAATAAAGACAGAAATGGTATAGACCTAACAGAAGCAGAAGATATTAAGAAGAGGTGGCAAGAATTAGAAAAGAACTACACAAATAATCTTCATGACACAGATAATCATGATGGTGTGATCCCTCACCTAGAGCCAGACATCCTGGAATGTGAAGTCAAGTGGGCCTTGAGAATCATCACTATGAGAAAAGCTAGTGGAGGTGATGGGATTCCAGTTGAACTATTTCAAAACCTAAATGATGATGCTGTGAAAGTGCTACACTCAATATGTCAGAAAATTTGGAAAGCTCAGCAGTGGCGACAGGACTGGAAAAGGTCAATTTTCTTTCCAATTTCAAAGAAAAGCAATGACAAAGAATGCTCAAGCTAGCACCCAGTTGCACTTATCTCACAAGCTAGCAAAGTAATGCTCAAAATTTTCAAAGCCAGGCTTCAGCAGTATGTGAACCATGAACATTCAGATGTTTAAGCTTGATTGAGAAAAGGCAGAGGAAACAGTGATAAAAGTGCCAACATCCGTTTGATCACTGAAAAAGCAAGAGAATTCCAGAAAAAACATCTACTTCTGCTTAATTGAATATGCCAAAGCCTTTGACTGTATGGATCACAGCAAACCATGGAAATTCTTTCAAGAGATGTGAACACCAAACTACCTGACCTGCCTCCTGAGAAATCTGTGTGCAGATGTAGAAGCAACATTTAGAACTGGCCATGGAACAACAGACTGTTTCCAAATAGGAAAAGGAGTACGTCAAGGCTGTATATTGTTATCCTGCTTATTTAACTTATATGCAGAGTACATCATGAGAAGTGCTGGGCTGGAAGAAGCACAAGCTGGAATCAAGATTGCTGGGAGAAATATGAATAACCTCATATATGCAGATGACACCACCCTTATGGAAGAAAGTGAACAAGGAACAAGCCTTGTCCCGTATGGAACAAGCCTCTTGATGAAAGTGAAAGAAGAGAGTGAAAAAGTTAGCTTAAGCTCAACGTTCAAAAAACTAAGATCCTGACATCTGGTCCCATCACTTCATGGGAAGTAGATGTGGAAACAGTGGCTGACTTTAATTTTTTAGCCTCCAAAGTCAGTGCAGATGGTGACTGCATCCATAAAATTAAAAGACACTTGCTCCTTGGATGAAAGGCTATGAGCAAAAAAGACAACATATTAAAAATCAGATACATTACTTTGCCAACAAATGTCCATATAGTCAAAGCTTTGGTTTTCCCAGTGGTCATGTATGGATGTGAGATTTGGACTATAAAAAAGCTGAGCATTGAAGAATTGATGCTTTTGATCTCTGGTATTGGAGAACACTCTTGAGAGTCCCTTGGACAGCAAGGAGATCCAACCAGTCCATCCTAAAGGAAATCAGTCCTGAATATTCATTGGAAGGACTGATGCTGAAGCTGAAACTCCAATACTTTGGCCACCTGATGCAAAGAACTGACTCATTTGAAAAGACCCTGATTCTGGGAATGATCGAAAGCCAGAGGAGAATGGGACAACAGAGGATGAGGTGGTTGGATGGCATCTCTACCTGAATGGACATGAGTCTGAGTAGTCTCCAAGATTTGGTGATGGACAGGGAGGCCTATTGTGCAGAAGTTCACAGAGTCACAAAGAATCAGACATGACTGAATGGCTGAACTGAATTGAACTGACGAGTTTTAAATTAAAAAAAAAAAACAATTACAATAAAATAAAATTCAATTTTATGAGCCGTGGAGAGCCCATGAAATTTCACCTATAATTAGACAGTCACTTCCACTAAGATATCTTTTGAGCAGTTTATTCTTAGGGATTGTTTTTTTTTTCAGCTGCATCAGTAAACAGGAGGTGTAATAGTGTTCAATTTTTCTTGTATGTGCTTTGTTTTCATCTGCCATCAGCTGTAGTCAGTTATCAGTCTCGAAGATGTAATGAGAACTACTTTTACCACACAGAATGTCTTGACACAGTTATTAAAATAACAATGAAAAGTTCTCTACAGGACACATTTTCTGAACGCCATGCAGTTGTAATCCTTTTAAAATGCTTTTTTTCCAACATGAATTCCCATATAGTTTCTAACACTATACTTATTTCAAAGTTAAAAGGTACACTTTTAAATTTGTTATTAATAAGGATATGTAGTCTTGATAATATGTAACAAAAATAATAAATACCACATTAAAATCAAGTTAATTTTTCTTTGTGGCAAAATAAAACATAAACTAGTATATTAGCTGTCTCTTATACACATCTCCTTAGTTCCCTTGACTGGCAAATCATGCCACTTGTCAGACACAGTTATACATCCTTTGAGGATCTTGTCATTTTGTAGTATTTACAGAAATCTCCCAGGTGGTGCTAGTGGTAAAGGACCTGGCTGCCAATGAAGGAGACACAAGAGATGCAGGTTTGATCCTGGGGTTGGGAAGATACCCTGGAAAAGGACATGCAACCCA
>SJYC01002015.1:0-13821 GCA_006408675.1 Madoqua kirkii
AAGAAAAGCATTATCTTTAAATCTTATTATATTATCAGAAATCTCTAAATTATAGTGTGAATAAAAACTTAAAATGAGGGAATTTCAGAATGTGATTATATGCTTAGTGATTACATCTATTACTGAATATTCAGGAACAAAAATTAGCAGTTTAGAGGATAAGAGAAATGGAGTATGTGACAACCAATCTGATGAAATAAATTAAATTTTTGGGAAGTGACATGCAGTATAAAACAGAAGGGGTCTAGACAGATATATTAAATATTATGATCCCACCTTACTCTGCCTTATCTTACTACAGTTGAGTATTGAGTCGTTTATAGATAAAGAAATATCATTCTTATGTTCTAGCTCATTTTTATCTGTCTAAAAATAATTTCTCCCTGCTCCCCATCTAAGACACTACAACTCATTATCTTCTATCCTGCCATCTCTATTCTCATAGTTCTTTTTCTCTCCTCATCCTTTCCACATCTTCTCTCTTTAATTCTCCTTTTCACTTTTCTGCTTTTCTCCTTGAAATAGTAAAACGTGGTGATTTAATATACGAAAACCCCTTCCTTATTCTGTCAAATTGAGGCAAAAGTCTCAAGAGATATGTTCTTTTTTACTGTTGAGAGTGTATTGTGCAAACTTTAAATATGCAATAAACAATAGTAAACTGAACTCTATATTTTAATATAATACATTTTATGTTACAATGTATTTTCATATTTTATATCAAATTAGTTTTTAGGTATTTGGTATTCATAGTTTGCCAAGCTACAATCATAAACCACCAAGCAAAAAAAGATTACCACGTGCTCTCAAAGGTCCTGTAATGAATAAAGGCTAAGGTTTAAAACAAAGCTGGGAATTGACCTTAACAAAACTGTTAAACATTCTTTGCTTCATTTATCTTTAGTCTTAAATGAGGATATTCTCATCCATGTTGTCTATATAACTATCATATTATGCTACTGAGTAGACAGTGCCTTTAGAACAAAATAAGACATAGAACCAGCCACAGAGTATTCTGGTAATGAAATAAAACTAATTCTGCATTTTTTTTTCCAAGAAATGTCTCCTTTTTTGTGTTGTAGTCACCAAGTCATGTTCAACTCTTTACAACTCCATAAACTGTAGCCCACTAAGCTCCTCTGTCCGTCGGATTTACCAGGCAAGAATACAGGTGTGACTTGCCATTTCCTTTTCCAGGGGATCTTCTCTGGCCCAGGGATCAAATTTATGTCTCCCTTCTGGTTAAAGGATTGAACTTACTTTCCTACTTTGCAGGCAGGTTTTTACTGCTGAGCCATCAGGGAACATATTATCCAGGGGTCATATTGCAGCTTCAAATATATGAAAGGCATTTTAAAACCTGACCTTGCAAGCTTTCTTAAGTTTCTTAGGTAATTCTACTAATCTCTCCTCACATCCCTTTGTCAAATTACACTCTGTTTTCCTTTATAGACTTACGCCATACTTTTCTTACTTGATTATTTTGTGTCTTACTCATTAGACTATAAGCTCTGTGACACTGGTGAACATATCTTTTTAGTTCATCATTATATACCCAGAACAAAACAGAATGAAAAGGATAGATTATTGAAAGGAAAAGTATATACATAATCTGGTTGAGAGCATATAATTCCATACATTGTAAAATTACAATAAAAATGAAATACAAATTATAGTATTCACAAGATATCATTCATCATCATATAGACTGCCAAAGCATACAAACACTGGTAAAGCACAGAACTACCAAGGCTTTGATTAATGTATACTTATTTGTAATTATAATAAATAATCACATTATTTTTAAGGTAAATATTAAATTTGAGGGGAGTAATTCTTTAAGTGGATGTTATTAGGTTGACTAGGAATATATTTTCTTTTATATATCAACTAAGATTTTTGAATGTAAATTTAGTATTAGTGAAAAAGTGTAAAAAGGACAAAATTTGTAACTCAGCTTATCAGCTAGGATCACCCTTTCCCTTAACATCCTGGCAAAAGCAACTTGAGGGACTTCCCTTGTGACTTAAATGGTAATGAACCTACCTGCAATGCTAAGAGACCCTGGTTCAATCCTTGATACTGGTAGATTCCCTGGAGATGGAAATGGAAACCCACTCTATTTTTGTATTTCTATTTGGAGAATCCCACAGACAGAGGAGCCTGGCAGGCTACAGGCCATGAGGGTGCAAAGAGTCAGACACGACTGAGTGACTGACATGTACACACACACACACACACATACACACACACACACACGATTAGCTTGAATATTCATTTTGTGTCTTGTGTAAAGAATAGTGTCTTATATAAATAATCAGGCAGCCACCTGGGCCCCATTACTTTCCTTTATTAAATTATCTTTCTCTGTTTATACTCTTTTACTTTGGTAATAGTTTCAAGCATGCTCTTTATCCTGAAATTTCCCCATCCTTCAACTAGATCAAGCAAATAATAATTTAAAAATGTTTTTATGCACAATTTTAATGAATTCCTATCAGTGATGGAAGAGTAATTAGGTTGCTGAACTTTTGAATATTATTTATCAGGTATCATATTGCTTAAAAAAGTCTGAGAGTCCTATTGACAACTCCATATGATGCATCCTTATGTTTATGGTTCCTATTTCTGGAACTCCACTCTTATTGCACATTTCCTGTGTGGATCTTCCAAATGTGTTCTTATTTTTCAATCCTTCCCTAGCAATCTTAGCTGCAGACCTATAATGTTAAAATTTTTTTAACTAAAATAAATACAGGATACAGTGTGACCATTTGCTAGTAAGAAGGACAATACTTTCTCTCCTTTAAAATAATCTGTCTAGTTTTATAATGTAATCATATTTTAAAAAGTGATCTCTTCTTTAGATGATTCAAATAATTTTAATGTGATAGGACCAACATGTGACTGAGAATTGTGAAACTTGTAGTCTACTCTCTCCTCTGACCATTGCTTTATGAAAGTTGTGGTAAGCAGAATAAGCACTGCCTAAAAATTCCTGTATCTTGGGACTTCCCCTGGCAGTTCAGTGATTAATACTCCACACTTCCACTCCAGGGAGCGTGAATTCAGTCTCTGATTGGGGAACTAAGGTCCCACATGCTGCACTGTGCTGCCAAAATAAATAAAGTCTATTATCTTAATCCTGCAACCTGTGAATATCTTGCTTTATATGGTAAAAGAACTTTGAAAGTATGATTAAGATGAAGGATTTTGAGATGGACAGAACTATAACATGATAATCTTGAGCTGTTTTTAACTTAGCAGTTTGTGATAATGTGTCACAGCAGCAAGAAGACACTGAACATAGGTTCATTGCATTTCCACACTTGCCGGTATGTGGAAAATAAAATAATGGGTTTTAGAATAGTTTTAATGCACGGAGGTATGTAAGTCTCAAAAACTTTTCTAAAAAAGACTTGTTAAAGAAAATATATGGTCTTTGGAGAAGAGACTATTCTATGAATATACACAATAAAGTAAGCAATCTTGTAGTCACCAAGTATAATACTGAAGTATAATTCAAAAGTAGTTAGTAGAGCAGTTATATGGCATGTGAGAAGTTAAATATAATTTCCTCTCCATGCCATGCATTTGTAATTGATTCCAGCACTGCATCAGAGCCACAGTGTAAGCTTAAAATACATTGCAACACAAGACTCAAGGATGCTACTGCTAATTTTTCACTTGGAGTGTATGCCATTCAAAATCCCTACTGAGTGGAGTAAGGGTCATAAGTACTCAAAGTAGTTAAAATATGGGCAATTTAATAGAGAGCTAATTACAAAGGTGATCAAAATCTAAGAAGATAAAAGGGAAAACTGAGGATACTTAGAGATTCACAATGGCAGAAGAACACTGCAACCCTCTGCAGCAATTCTATGTCCTGTTACTTAGAAGTTATAGCCAGTGCTGGAAAATTTTATGAGGGAAATGAAGGTTTAATATATATATCCTTTGTGTATGTGGATATGTATACATATCTCACTTTTTCTTTATCCATTCAACCATCAAGAGACTCTTAGTGTTTTTTTTTTTTCCTCTATCTTAGCTATTATAAATAATCCTAAAAGAAACATGGGGCTGAGGACATTTTTTAAAGTTAGTGTCTTATTTCCTCTGGACTAATACTCAGAGTGAAAATGAGTGGATCATATGGGAGTTCTGTTTCTTAATTTTTGAAGAACCACCACTCTACCATCTTCCACTAGTACCTCTCTTTAAAACACAAACAAGCTGGAAGCCATGTGAAACTGAGCCAGGGACACATACGAGGCAAATATCAGGTCCTCTACCTTACCAAAAAAAGAGCAAGAGGGATGAGGAAGGGATCTGAGAGCAATCGGCTCTGGACCATCATGGCATATAAATTTAAGCAAAAAATTTTAAATGAGTATTCCCTATTAAAACAAACAAACAAAAACTTTGATGTATCCAGAAACCAAAGAAATCATATTTTGAAAAATAGGGATTCTGTAAAAAGGGATGCATTTTCTAGGATGTAATGGTGACAAAAACTGAAGTATATAAGACAGAATTGCTCCCACATAAAACTACTTCCTATTTTACTTGTTTGAAGAAAGCCAGCCTGGTATGCTACATCCACTGGAAAAGATTTAAAATAAAAATTGCATGCCTTCTTATTTGACTTGTCCATGTACAATCTAACCATTCTAGCTCAAAAAGTCAATTTATGAATTATATAAGAGTAAATAGGTGCAATTTCCAAGTTTTTCAAATGGGTGCTTTATGGAAATAATTGTTAGGTATGCTATTAGATTGACATAAAATATTAAGAGAATGTTGACTGGATATAGTTATAATGTGGTCATATAGTTTTACTATTTCCACATTTAAGATACATCTAATATCATGGAAAAAGCAAGAGAGTTCCAGAAAAACATCTATTTCTGCTTCATCGACTATGCCAAAGCCTTTGACCGTGTGGATCATAATAAACTGTGGAAAATTCTGAGAGAAATGGGAATACCAGACCACCTGACCTGCCTCTTGAGAAATCTGTATGCAGGCCAGGAAGCAACAGTTAGAACTGGACATGGAACAGACTGGTTCCAAATAGGAAAGGAGTATGTTAAGGCTGCATGTTGTCACCTTGTTTATTTAACTTATATCAGAGTACATCATGAAAAACACTGGGCTGGAAGAAACACAAGCAGGAATCAAGATTGCCAGGAGAAATATCAATAACCTCAGATATGCAGATGACACAACCTTATGGCAGAAAGTGAAGAGGAACTAAAAAGCCTCTTAATGAAAGTGAAAGAGGAGAGTGAAAAACTTGGCTTAAAGATGAACCTTCAGAAAATGAAGGTCATGGCATCGGGTCCCAACACTTCACGGGAAATAGATGGGAAAACAGTGGAAACAGTGTCAGACTTTACTTTTTGTGCTCCAAAATCACTGCAGATGGTGACTGCAGCCATGAAATTAAAAAACACTTGCTCCTTGGAAGAAAAGCTATGTCCAACCTAGACAGCATATTCAAAAGCAGATACATTACTTTGTGGACTAAGATCCATCTGGTCAAGGCTATGGTTTTTTCAGTAGTCATGTATGGATGTGAGAGTTGGACTATGAAGAAGGCTGAGTGCTGAAGAACTGATTCTTTTGAACTGTGGTGTTGGAGAAGACTCTTGAAAGTCACTTGGACTGCAAGGAGATCCAACCAGTCTATTCTGAAGGAGATCAGCCCTGGGATTTCCTTGGAAGGAATGATGCTAAAGCTGAAACTCCAGTACTCCCATACTTTGGCCACCTCATGCAAAGAGTTGACTCATTGGAAAAGACTCTGATGCTGGGAGGGATTGAGGGCAGGAGGAGAAGTGGACAACAGAGGATGAGATGGCTGAATGGCATCACTGACTCGATTGATGTGAATCTGAGTGAACTTCGGGAGTTGGTGATGGACAGGGAGGCCTGGCGTGTTGCCATTCATGGGGTTGCAAAGAGTCAGATATGACTGAATGACTGAACTGAACTGAATACTGATTTAATAAGACACAGAGAAAAATTTGAATATTCATCATTTTTAATGAATATTATAAAGTTGCTGATTTTGTTAGATGTATTTCTCCATTGCTATATATAATCATTTCCAGAAGAAAATTATCCTTGGCATTTTAAATTAAAAAAATGAAGTAAAATGTATGCCAATTAGTAGGCAGTGATAATTTTCCTAGGATAGATTATAATAAGCACCCAGTACACAGTTGATTGACTTTACAAAAATAATCATCAAGATATAATCTGTCTCTCAGCATTTATCAATCTTTCCCCTCCTCAGTCCATCAGAACAGACTTCATGCCCATCTGTCATAATCAATTGAATATTTTTCAGCTGATAGACTAAAGTACATGGGGAAATTCCTAGATTACATGATGGCCAACACTCTTTCTGTCAGAAAACCGAAAGGTAGATTAAGGATTCATTTTGTCTATGACAAGTGGTTAAGCATTTTGTTTCCTAAAAGTTACAGAGTGAAAATTCCTCCCTTATCCATTGTTCTGCTATGTTAGGGAATTTTCACATTTTATTTACAAATCTTATGGTATATTTTGCTTTATTTCTCATAAAAGAAATCCATCTATCATTTGAAATGTCTGTGTATAACACAGGTTAATGCCTGTTTGATTCAGTACTAGGAAGGTGAATTCCTCAATTTAAATTCCTCTAGTTAATAGTTTCATCGATAATAAGGTATTGAACTTCCACAATGCATTAATTTTATCTTAATGAGCTCACTGTCTGATAAGAAAGATAAATGTATAAACAAAGTACAACCATTTAGAGTATCACATGTAAAAATGAACTTATGGACACAGCATTAAATAGTTGTCGTTGTGTTTCAGTTACTAGTCGTGTCTGACTCTTTGCTACCCCAGGGGCTGCAGTACGCCAGGCCTCCCTGTCCCTCACCCTCTCCCGAAATTTGCCCAAATTCATGTCTGTTGCATTGGTGATGCCATTCAGTCTTTTTGTCCTCTGACACACTCATCTACTTTTCCCCTCAAAGTTTCCCAGCATCAAGGACTTTTCCAATAAGAGCTGTTTGAATCAGGTGACCAAAATACTGGAGTTCCATCAGTCATTCCAAATAGTGTTCAGAGTTGATTTCCCTTAAGGATGACTGGTTTGATCTCCTTGCAGTCCAAGGGACTCTCAGGAATCTTCTTTAGCACCACAGTTCAAAGACATCTATTCTTCTGCACTCCACCTACTTTACAGTCCAGCTATCATAACCATACCTGACCACTGGGAAGACCATAGCCTTGACTATATGGACCTTTGTTAGCAGAGAAGTGTTTATGCTTTTCAACACACTGTCTAGTTTTGTCAGAGTTTTCCTGCCAGGAAGCAAATGTCTTCTGATTTCATGACTGTAGTCACCATCTGCAGTAGTTTTTAGAGTCCAAGAAGAGGGAATCTGTCACTACTTCCACCTTTTTCCCCCTCTGCTGCTGCTAAGTCACTTCAGTTGTGTCCAACTCTGTGTGATCCCATAGATGGCAGCCCACCAGGCTCCCCCATTCCTGGGGTTCTCCAGGCAAGAACACTGGAGTGGGTTGCCATTTCCTTCTCCCCCTCTATTTGTCGTGGAGTAATGGGACTAGATGCCATGATTTTTTTTTTTTTAATATTTCATTTTAAGTTGACTCTCACTTTCTCCTTCACCCTCATCAAAAGGCTCTTTAGTTCCTCTTGGCTTTCTGCAATTAGAGTGGTATCATCTGCATATCTGAGGCTGTTGACATTCTCCTGCCTATATTGATTTCAGTTTGTAACTCATCCAGACCAGCATTTCTCATGATGTGCTCAGCATATAGATTAAACAAACCAGGTGATAGCAGACAGCCCTGTCATGTCTCTTTCTCAATCTGGAAACAATTAGTTGTTCCATACAGAGTTCTAATTGCTACTTCTTGACCTTCAGGAGACAGATAAGATGGTATTTCCATCTCTTTAAGAGCTTTCTACAGTTTATTATGATCCACATAAAGGCTTTGGCATAGTCGATTAAACAGAAGTAGATGTTTTTCTGGAATTCCCTATCTTTCTCTATGATCCAGTGAATGTTAGCAATTTGATCTTGGATTCCTCTTCTTTTTCTAAACCCAGTTTGGATATCTGGAAGTTTTTGGTTTGCATAATGCTGAAGCCTACTGTGCAAGATTTTAAGAAAGATTTTAAGCATGCCTTTACTAGTATGAGATATGAGTGTAATTGTCCGATGGTTAGCACATTCTTTGGTACTACCCTTCTTGGAAATTAGGATGAGGATTGACCTTTTCCAGTCCTGTGGCCACCGCTGGGTCTTCCAGATTTGATTACATATTGAATGTAACAAATTGACAGCATCATCCTTTAGTGTTTTGAATAGTTCTACTGGGATATTAAACAATTAGTTCTACTAAATGATTATTAGTTCTACTAAATAATAATTTTAAAATAAAAATATAATAAAAATATTTCTACTAAACCGTTAGTCAGGTGGATTAATTTCCTGAAGAATGAGAGGAGTCCTCATGGGAGGTAAAGCTTATCCCTTGATGGAAATGAACTTTTATTTGAAAATCAGGTATGAGTGTTTATCACAGGAGTGAATGTGTGTTTTCCACTTCATTTATATACGCCCTGCCATGCTCAGTCAATTCAATTGTGTCCAACTCTGTGTGATCTCATGGACTGTAGTCTTCCATGCTCCTCTGTCCATGGGATTTTCCAGGCAAGAATACTGCAGTGGGTCACCATGCCCTCCTCCAGGGGATCCTCCTGACCAGGGATTGAATGTTAGTCTCATGTCTCTTACATTGGTTGGTGAGGTCTTCATCACTAGTTCTTCATCTACATCAGATAGCATTGTAAAGGCACAGGATACACACACACATCTATGAAAATTCCATTATCACTATTGACCAAATCTCTTATTAAATTCTAGAGGTGAACCAGAGGATGTTTTTATATTAGTTGATTTATACCAGGCATTAAGGAAATTTTACTAATCCATAATGCTCTTATCAGCCTAACTCTGTACTAGCCATGATAGTGAAAAATATATCTTGATTCTAACCATGCCTCAGTGGGAAATGAATATCTACTTAGAATAATACTTATCAATAAATTATTCATAATAAATGAATAATACTTATCAATATTCTGGTTAATGAAGCCAGCCAGGGAGATTTTATGATTTTTATAGTTGACTGTTTTCAATTATATTGGATTTAATTAATATTTTAAAATTATATGTAAAGCCCATCTGTAAATGATCTAGTCATGCTTACTTTTAAGAGTGTATTTTCAATTTGTTATATTACTCAGGGAAATTAAATTGGGGCTCTGTAACAACTTAGAGGGGTGGGAAGAGGTGGGAGGTAGGAGAGAGCTTTAAGAGGGAGAGAACATATGTATTTCTATGGCTGATTCATATTGATGTATGGCAGAAATCAAGAGAATATTGTAAAGCAATTATCCTTCAACTAAAAATATTTTTAAAGAATAGATTTTCAGTGATCTTCACAATGTATTCTATGATAAATGGTTTATTAAGTCTTTGTCCTTATTTTATAAATAGTGAAAGTTTACCACTAAGAAATTTTCTCTTTCCTTCAGATTTTGAAATTTCTTGCCCTAGAGTTTACAGGTAATACTCTCTTAAAAATATATTAACTCTGCTGCATTTGTGGATAAATCTCTGTTTTCATTTCTAATCCTTGGTGATTTACTCTGTCTCTACTTTTTCATCAAGCACATGAACCAGCTCTTCATTAATTTATCCTTTCCAGTATTTTTGTGGTTTTCTATACCATTATATTTCTATGTCTGCTTTTATCATTATTAATTTCTACTTTTTATTTAAAAAATGCTGCATGCTCTCTTAAAGTAAGTATTAAAATCCCTAAAATTCTTATTGATTAGTCAGTTCAGTTCAATTGCTCAGTTGTGTCTGACTCTTTGAGACCCTATGGATTGCAGCATGCCAGGCTTCCCTGTCCATGTAGTATTATACACACTAATGTCAACTTCATGTGACAGATTCACTCTTATCTGTTATTAGGTTGAGATTACTTTTTAATGAAATATATTTTCATTAAACATAACAGGTCTACAATAAAGAAGGAGACTCTCTATTTATAGTTAAATTGTAACCCCAGAAAGAATATTTTGCTATCATAATATCTGTAGTTATGAATACCATTATATTTCTATGTCTGCTTTTATCATTATTAATTTCTACTTTTTATTTAAAAAATGCTGCATGCTCTCTTAAAGTAAGTATTAAAATCCCTAAAATTCTTATTGATTAGTCAGTTCAGTTCAATTGCTCAGTTGTGTCTGACTCTTTGAGACCCTATGGATTGCAGCATGCCAGGCTTCCCTGTCCATGTAGTATTATACACACTAATGTCAACTTCATGTGACAGATTCACTCTTATCTGTTATTAGGTTGAGATTACTTTTTAATGAAATATATTTTCATTAAACATAACAGGTCTACAATAAAGAAGGAGACTCTCTATTTATAGTTAAATTGTAACCCCAGAAAGAATATTTTGCTATCATAATATCTGTAGTTATGAATGAGATCTTATTTGGAAAAATATTTGCAAATGTAATCAAATGAAGATGAAGTCATTAGGATGAGTCTTAATTCAATATGACTGGATTCTTATAAGAAAAGGAAAACACTATTTGAATAGAGACACACAGGGAAAATGACATGTGACAGTGGGGACCAAGATTCAGATGCTACAGCTGAAAGCTAAGAAATGCCAAAGATCCCCTGGCAAATCAATAGAAACTAGAAAGAAGCAAGGAAGAAGATATATTTTCTTGTGAATCATCCCTCCATGATTTATTTCAAGCTTTTATTTAATCATCTGGTTTATATACAAAAATTACCTTAGTATGCTTGTTTGAGGCCACTCCCCACTTTGAGTAAGGATGAAGTTTCACATCATTTTGTTTGAACCTAATAGCTAGAAAGTCCATTTTTAATAGCTAGTCATTAGAGACTTTCCTTGGAGTAGAATAAAAAATACTTTAGACAAATGGCATCTGCCTTTAATATTTTCTTTTCCTATTCTTATTTATCCTAAGAATTAAATAATCTAAATGTAATAGTACTTCTTAAAGAGTCTTTGACTGTGTTTTATAAAAATCACTTACCATAAATTTTAGAATTGCTTGTCCAATTTTTCCGAATGGGATACGTGAAGAAAAAATAGAGTGTAATGTGGGAGAGGGAGAGGGTGGGATGATTTGGGAGAATGGCATTGAAACATGTATACTATCATGTAAGAAACGAATTGCCAGTCTATGTTAGATATAGGATACAGGATGCTTGGGGCTGGTGCCCGGGGATGATCCAGAGAGATGATATGGGGTGGTAGGTGGGAGAGGGTGTTCAGGATTGGGAACTCATGTACACCCATGGCGGATTCATGTCAATGTATGGCAAAACCGATACAGTATTGTAAAGCAAAATAAAGTAAAAATAAAAATTAAAAAAAGAAAAGCATCAAAAAAATTTAATGAACTAAAAAAATATAGAATTTATATTTTAGATCATCCAAGAGAGTGAAGGGGAATCTAGAATAGAAAATGTCTCTGAAGAATTCTCAGTTATGGTATTTAAGCTAAAATATTACTATTTTTACAGGGTCATGATTTTTTTGTGTGTATTGAACACTGTCCAGTTTTCTATACTTTTTGTGACTAATTGTTAGGGAATTGATTCTTTCTCTTTTTTCACTGTCATTTTGAAATTATCTATCCAGATACAATCTTTACTAGTGGAGAGAGAGAACTATAATCTAAGCTTGACCAGACAGATGCTTTCACTCTAAGAATTTTGAAACTTGAGGTTAGTAATACAAGTATGGAGAAGATTAATCTTGTCAAAATGCAAGTTTGAGACTAATCTGGATCTTGTAATTTGCCAGGCATTTTTTCCTCTTTCCATATCTTGATTTTCTAAAACCAAAAATATACTCCTATTTTTTATATTTGCATTTTTTAATATAAATTTATTTGCTTTAATTTGAGGCTAATTACTTTACAATATTGTATTGGTTTTGCCATACATCAACATGAATCTGCCACAGGTGTATATGTGTTCCCCATCCTGAACTCCCCTCCTTTCTCCCTCCCCGTACCATCCCTCTGGGTCGTTTGATGCAGTATCATGCATCAAACTTGGACTGGCAATTCATTTCATATATGACATTATACATGGTTCAATTCCATTTTTAAACTAAAATATGTCTTTCTTATTAAGGAAATATGAACACAATAACTGAGGAGAAAAAGCTACTAAGAGACAGTCTTGACTGTTAAAGTACCAAAAGTAAGTCATACGAAGCAAAAATATTGATAAGTTGGACTTCATTAAAATTTAAAACTCTGTCCTGATGAAACTACTTTAAAGAGAATGAAAATACAATTCACATACTGAGGGAATTTTCAAAACCTGTGTGATAAAGAACTGTTATCCAAAATCCACATTGATCTTTTAAGTTCATCAACAAAAATAATACAATTAACAAACGGGCAAAAGATCTTAAAAAGATACTTCAGCAAAAAAGATGTACAGATTTCAAACAGTTATGAAAGAATACTCAATACCATACATCATTAGGGGATCTAAATTTAAAAATGAGATTTTAATGACACCAATTAGGCTAAAATCCAAAATGTAATGCTGTGGAGAACGTAGAGCAACAAAAACTCTTATTCATTTCTCTCAGAAAGAAGATTGGTATAGCCACTCCGGGAGGAAGTTTGACACTTTCTTTTAAAACTAAACATTCTCTTACAATATACACCCATATACCAGGAGTCATGTTCTTCAGTGTTTACCCAAATGAGTGCACAAAAATACTGCAAACAAATGTCTGAAGCAGCCTTACATATAACTGCCAAAAACTGAAAGCAATCAAGATGTGAATGATCGAGTGAGTGAATTAGCAAACTATGGTACATCCATACAATGGAATATTATTCAGTCATGCAAAGAAATGAGCTATCAAGTCCAGAAAAGACATGAAGGAACCTTAGACACAGATTAGTAAGTGAGAGAAGCTCCCCTCAAATGGTTTACATAATATTTGAGCTCAACTGTATGACATTTAGGAAAAGACAAAATGATGGAGACAGTAAAAAGATCATTGACCATTAGATGTTTGTGTGGAGAAAGTGATAAATGAATAGGTGAAACAGGCATTTCTCAGAGCAGTGAAAATTTTCTATGTGTTATGATAAAATTGGATATATGTCATTATATATTTATAAAAATCCATAGAGTGTACAACACAAAGATTAAATCCTAGTGTAAACTATAGATTTTAGTTAGTAATAGTGCATAGATATTATCTCATGCAGTGTTAGGAGAAGGCAATGGCACCCCACCACAGTATTCTTGCCTGGAAAATCCCAAGGGAGTAGGAGCCTGATAGACTGCTGTCCGTGGGATCACGAAGAGTCGGGCACAACTGAGCGACTTCACTTTCACTTTTCACTTTCATGCATTGGAGAAAAAAATGGCAACCCACTCCAGTGTTCTTGCCTGGAGAATCCCATGGACAGGGGAGCCTGGTGGGTTGTAGTCTAATAGGCTGCACAGAGTCGGACACGACTGAAGCAAGTTAGCAGCAGCAGTAGCAGTAGCAGTAATAAATGTACCACATTAATAAAAGATGCTAAAATAGTGGAAGGTAGGCAAGGACATAAGGGCATTTATGGAAATTCTCTGTACTTTCTGATCCATTACTCTATAAACTTAAAATTGTTCCAAATAATAA
>SJYC01002020.1:0-17827 GCA_006408675.1 Madoqua kirkii
CATACTTATTCTTTCAATTAAAATCTTTATCTTTTTATTGCCACTTCTCTTTCTTTTTCTTTCTTCCTTTTTTAAAAATTTATTTATTTTTTTTTCACTTTATATCATCTCTTCTGATATGAAGCCACCATATGTTTCTTCCTCCTTGGTCTTTCCTTTTTTCCTCCTCTCTACTCACTTGCTTTCCTATTTCTGTTTCACACACCCTATTCCTTCACTTTTCATTTTTAATCTTCCACTTCTTTAGAATAGTCATGCAAGAGAAAACAAAGACATCTTGATCTATTTCATTCCAGTTTCCATTGTCCATAATTCTATTGGAGGCTTTTTGTATTATGCACAGGTTCATACTAAACTACATACATTTTTTCCCCTTCATTTCTCTTGCATTATCATTCCAACACTAACTTGGATCCACAAAGTAAAATTTTTATAATTTTGAATACAAAACTTCCATTTATTTTCTATTAGCTTGCCTTTATTCTTGTTTTTGCTACATAATTTTCACTTTTATACACGTATGACATTTGGACAATGAAAATATTGAAAGATAATAACAGTCAGTTAGTTAGAAAAGTCCATTAATAAGTATTATAGATCCGTTTACATAAAATGATATGCCTATTAATGTCAGCTAAGACTATCATAAAGGAAAATACATATATTTTCTCATATATGAAGTAAAGGAAGGGATTAGCAAACTTCAGTTCAGAAGTGGGAGAATGGTCAGAGAAGAGGTTACATTGACTTCGAGTTCCCCAGGAAAGGCTTACTTTATTAATAAACCACTTATTTTCATTTTAAATTCATGAAGGTACACAGTGCCTCTCAACCTATGTCTGTTGACAAGTTCAACGTATTTGTCTAAATTCAATTTCTATTCTTCCAGCTTTCAGATAATGAAGACAAATAGACTACATATGTCAAACTCTGTCACTACCTGGAGAGGACTTAAAAATCCACACCCATTGCCTAGAATCTTTATTTTAAAAGTATACAAACTTCTTCAGTCCATTAATTTGTGTAAATAAGATAAAAATATGAGGTCTTTCTATTTTTTATATGTGAATTTGTCATACTTTCACATTTGCACATGCTTTTGGAATTAAAGTTGGAAACATTTTTCCCAAGATTACAGCTTAGATTGTTTTCTAAGTATTAACCTTGGAAAAAAATAATTTTATGTCTTATTTTATTACATTGCTTTTATGGAGATACTTAGTTTACATAGTCAATTTACTTTCCTTATTAACTTGTTCCATAGTGTGCATATTTATTTTAAATTTAACATTTATAAGGATGCATTCCAAAAGTCTTAGTCTTTAGTTTTAGGCTTTATGTAACTTATTAACTTCTCTCTTTATAAACTCATAAATATTCCAGGGAATCCAAGGAGAGTTTTGTCTGCCATCAACATGAAGTAAGTAACTGTCTTCAACAAGCCTGCCTCATCTCCCTTTCCTTGTCACTGTCATACGCCACCTTTCTAACAACTATCCTAGACTCATGTTAACAACTTCAGCTATAAACCAGTTTCCTGACTCTTATGGGCTGAATTGTGTCCTTCTTTATAATTTGTATGTTAAAGCTCTAACATGAGACATCTCAAAATGTGGCTATAATGGGGTATTGTCTTCAAAGAGATAATTAAGTTGAAACGAGGTAGTATGGGTGGGGCCCTAATCCGACAGGACTAGTGTTCTTACAAGAAAAGTATGGGAAATGCGAAGTATCTGTTCATAGAGAAAAGGCAGTATAAGGACAGAGAGAGAAATAAGCCACCTGTCAGTCAAGGAGAGAAGGCTCACCAGAAACTGACTCTGTCTGCAATTTGCTCTTGGATTTCAAGTCTCCAGAACTGTGAGAAAATAAAATTTCACTATCTAGAATGAGTTACAGCTATTAAATTGCCTTAAATTCTCAATGCATATAATGAACAGATAAGAGATTTTTATTGATTTCAAGTCATGTTCACCGGTACATTTCTTTGTAATTCATGCTAGTTCAGTTCCACAAAAGTGCATATGTCAATATCCATACTAGATATCAGGCTAATTACAAGAACATTTGAGGGAGACAATGATATCAATAGCAATCTTTTGTATGATTTGGTGGCTCAGATGTTAAATAATCTATCTCCAATGCGGGAGGCTGGGTTCAATCCCTGTGTCAGGAATTTCCCCTGGAGGAAGTATGACAACTCACTCCAGTCTTCTTGACTGGAGAATTCCATGGACAGAGGAGCCTGGTGGACTACAGTCCACAGAGTCACAAAGAGCCAGACAAACCGAGAGATTAACATTTTCATTACATTTTCACTTTAATTTTCAAATGATCAGTACAAAAAATGAAGAGGGAGAGTTCTTCACTGTTTTTAACTTATGTTCACATGTATATTTCCTTTGTAATTCATGTTATTTCAGTTTCATAAAAAGGTGCTTGTCAACATTCACACTAGCTATCAGGCTCTTTATAATGACATTTGAGGGAGATAATAATATAAATAGCAATCTTTTATATGATTTAGAAACTGTGACTAGAAATATAATCACATATTATTAGGGACTACAGAGAAGGAGAATCTATATCAAAGTAGGGTGATATCTAAACTGAGTGTAGAGGAACCGTAACTAGAAGTTTGGCAAGTGGAAAAAAAAATATGAGGAGATGACATACTAGAAAACAGAACAATAGGGATTTCCTTCATGGTCCAGTGGCTTAAGACTCCAGGATCCCAACACAGTGGGTTCAGGTTAAATTCCTGGTCTAAAATTACTGTGTATAACACATAACTATTTAGGAAATTTGGCATTTTCTGTCAAAATTTAAATGTACAGACTCTTTCAGTTAACAATTCTTTGTCTAGGACTACATTCTGCAGGAATCCCCCAAATGGAAACAGAATATATTTTGTAGCAATCTTTCAAATGGAAGCAGATGTATATCTTCAATAATATCCTTAGCATCACTCATTCATTCATTGAATATTAGTTTTACCTACAATATGTCAGGAATGATACTATGCACTTGGAATGAAGCAATAAGCAAAATAGATCTAACACATGCCTTCCTGAATATTAGAGATTAGTGAGAAAGAGAAAAATAATTAACATTTACACAGATGGTTAGATATAAACTGTGAAAGTAGAATGGAAATAAATGCAGGATGCTATGAGAGCTTGATAGTAGAATTTTATACTAAGGTATACTACGGTGACTACTACTGAATTAGTTACATTTAGGCCAACATTTCAAGGATAGCTAGCAGTATGGTAGGGGTTAGGACTGAGGGTGGAAAAAAAAAAAAGGATGAATCCTAGTCTGTGAATTCATAGAAATATCCCCTAAGGAAGTGACGTTTCATCTGAGATGTGAAAAGAGAGAGTGGGGTATGTGGGGAGAGAAGAAATATCCAGACAAAGGAAACCTCATGTGAGAATAAAATATGAGAAAAAAATAATGTTGGGACTAAAACAAGGTCATTTTGTTGCTTAAACATTATATGTCAAACTCTGACAGAAATTCTTAAATATGATTAAGAAAGAACTAAATTATGCTACACTCATAATATGAAATCCTATGAAAAATATAGATATAGAAACAGATTAGACAGAAAATAGATGTCTTGTTAAATGAAAAAAAAATGTATCTCAAAACAATGTTTCAATTTAGGAAAAAACAAAAATTATACCATATACATATTGTGTGTGTATGGGCATTTATTAGTTGAATGACTTTATAGTCCTTCATAACTGAAAACTGTACTCTGTTTTCATCATTGTTGTCTTTTAAGGCGTTCGTGTTCTATACTTTTACCTGATTGTACGGTCAGGCCACTCAAGATAGGTTGCTCTCTTGTTCTTAGTACAGTCCCTGCCCTACTAGTCTCAATCTACAACCTACTCAGTGACTGACCTGCCTTCTTAATCTTAAATGGCTTCCCTGGTAGCTCAGCTGGTAAAGAATCTGCCTGCAGTGCAGGAAACCCTGGTTTGGTTCCTGGTTCGGGAAGATACACTGGATAAGGGATAGGCTAAGCACTTCAATACTCTGGAGCTTCCCTGGTGCCTCAGATGGTAAAGAATCTGCCTGCACTTTGGGAAACCTGGGTTCCATCCCTGGGTTGGGGAGATCCCCTGGAGGAGGGCATGGCAACCCACTCCAGTATTATTGTTTGGAGAATCCCCAAGGACAGAGGAGCCTGGCAGGCTATAGTCTATGGGGTTGCAAAGAGTTAGACATGACTGAGCGACTAAACACAGCACTTAATCTTAAAGTCTAATCAGTACTTGCCCCGGGGCTTGCTCCCCAGCCCCAGCTAGAGTCCACAGGGTTGATGTCGCAAAGAGTCAGACAAACTGAGCAACTAACACTAACCAAGACTTAGGTACTTTGTGATAGTTTCCCTGATAACTGATAAGCAAAGAAGGAGTCAATTCCCCCTGTAACTAGCAACACTCCCAACCCCATTCTGCCACCTTAGTGAAGATTGCTGCAAGCCCTGTCCTGCCTGCTGTCTGTCATCCACATTTGGATGTCTCTCCAGAACCCACTTGGCTCAGACATTTAAGATCAATTATCAAAATAAATCACTGATGTCTCTGTTACTGTCTTCAGGTCCTTCAGTGTTGAAGATGGGCAGTTATACGATTTGTAGGTCTACAGGGTGCAGCCCAAGACATTCACAGAAAAAAATTAATTTATCTGCAGCAGATCTTATTTTTCCTTCAATCTACTTTTTTCTGTCATCTGCTTAATTAAATGTTTCACCTGTAGTGATGCAAAATTGTACAATGCACAATCAGATTTTATGACAGTATCCTTGTTTAGTAGCTAAGTCATGTCCAAATCTTTTGCAACCATATGGACTATAGGCAGCCAAGCTCCTCATTTCATGGGATATTTCAGGCAAGAATACTAAAGTGGGCTGCCATTTCCTTCTCCAAGGGACTTTCCAGACCCAGGGATTGAACACGTATCTTTTGCATTCGTAGGCAGATTCTTTACCACTGAGTCACCAGGGAAACCCTAAGCCTCTTGTACATATCAACAGAGAGATATTCAAACTGAAAAAAATAAATTGAATAGTTTTATTTTAATTTTAATTTTAAGTCTGGGGGTGGATGAGTCTTTGCAGCAAGGAAAATAAGCAGCTGGATTGTTAATGAATAGATAATGTTCCATAAAATCTAATTTGAGATTCTAATACGAGTCAATACATTATATTGAACCCAAGGGGTAAGTAAGAACAAATTCAGTAAGAGATGCCTCAGTTGAGTTGCTCAGTCGTGTCCGACTCTTTGTGACTGATGAATCGCAGCACACCAGGTATTCCTGTCTATAACCAACTCCCAGAGTTCACTCAGACTCATATCCATCGAGTATGTGATGCCATCCAGCCATCTCATTCTCGGTCGTCCCCTTCTCCTCCTGCCCCCAATCCCTCCCAGCATCAGAGTCTTTTCCAATGAGTCAACTCTTTGCATGAGGTGGCTAAAATATTGGACTTTCAGCTTTAGCATCATTCCTTCCAAAGAAATCCCAGGGCTGATCTCCTTCAGAATGGACTGGTGTATCTCCTTGCAGTCCAAGGGATGCTCAAGAGTCTTCTCCAACACCGCAGTTCAAAAGCATCAATTCTTCAGTGCTCAGCCTTCTTCACAGTCCATATGTGACTACAGGTAAAACCATAGCCTTGACTAGACGGACCTTAGTCGGCAAAGTAATGTCTCTGCTTTTGAATATACTATCCAGGTTGGTTATAGCTTTTCTTCCAAGGAGTAAACGTCTTTTAATTTCATGGCTTCAATCACCATCTGCAGTGATTTTGGAGCCCCAGAAAATAAAATCTGACACTGTTTCCACTGTTTCTCCATCTATTTCCTATGGAGTGATGGGAACAGATGCCATGATCTTCGTTTTCTGAATGTTGAGCTTGAAGCAACTTTTTCACTCTCCTCTTTTACTTTCATCAAGAAACTTTTTAGTTTCTCTTCACTTTCTGCCATAAGGGTGATGTCATCTGCATATCTGAGGTTATTGATATTTCTCCTCGCAATCTTGATTCCAGCTTGTGTTTCTTCCAGTCCAGTGTTTCTTCCAGTCCAGTGTTTCTCATGATGTACTCTGCATAGAAGTTAAATAAGCAAGGTGACAATATACAGCCTTGACGTACTACTTTTCCTACTGTTCCTATTGTTCCATGTCCAGTTCTAACTGTTGCTTCCTGGCCTGCATACAGATTTCTCAAGAGGCAGGTTAGGTGGTCTGCTATTCCCATCATCTTCAGAATTTTCCGCAGTTTATTGGGATCCACACAGTCAAAGGCTTTGGCATAGTCAATAAAGAAGAAATAGATTTTTTCTGGAACTCTCTTGCTGTTTCCATGATCTAGAGGATGTTCTGGTTCCTCTGCCTTTTCTAAAGCCAGCTTGAACATCAGGGAGTTCACAGTTCACGTATTGCTGAAGCCTGGCTTGGAGAATTTTGAGCATTACTTTGCTAGCCTGTGAGATGAGTGCAATTGTGCAGTAGTTTAAGCATTCTTTGGCATTGCCTTTCTTTGGGATTGGAATGAAAACTGAGCTTTTCCAGTCCTGTGGCCGCTGCTGAGTTTTCCAAATTTGCTGGCATATTGAGTGTAGCACTTTCACAGCATCATCTTTCAGGATTTGAAATAGCTGTACTGGAGGGCTTCCCTGGTGGCTCAGAGGTTAAAGTGTCTGCCTGCAATGCGGGAGACCTGGGTTCAATCCCTGGGTCAGGAAGGTCCCCTGGAGAAGGAAATGGCAACCCACTCCAGTACTCTTGCCTGGAGAATCCCATGGAGGGAGGAACCTGGTAGGCTACAGTCCATGACTTCACAAAGAGTCAGACACAACTGAGCAACAAACTACTAACTAAACTACTGTATTGGAATTCCATCACCTCCACTAGCTTTGTTCATAGTGATGCTTTCTCAGGCCCACTTGACTTCACCTTCCAGGATGTCTGGCTCTAGATGCCTCGACCTCCGAGTTGAAAATTGAGTCTGAATTTTTGCCAGGAAAAAAAAAATATGGGGGAAATATTTCACAGTAAACTTTTTTGAAGTGCATGACATGAAATCTTTATCACTAAACGTTAGGGGCAAACAATTTTGGAATATACCGGTTATGTTAAGGATATCCATGATTCAAGGTTTAGATTACTTTTTAGTGTTTACAAGATATATTGCAGCAGCTAAAAGACTGACGCTGAGAGGGGTTGGGGGCAGGAGGAAAAGGGGATGACAGAGGATCAGATGGCTGGATGGCATCACCGACTTGATGGACATGAGTTTGAGTGAACTCTGGGAGTTGGTGATGGACAGGGAGGCCTGGCATGCTGTGATTCATGGGGTGGCAGAGTCGGACATGACTGAGTGATTGAACTGAACTGAACCGAAGATATATAAGAAAATAAAGTCCCAAAGTGGAAAAAATAATCACTAGCCTATAGATGGTATTTCATTCACTGAATGTGACAGGTAGTGAGAAGTGCTACACAGATGAAAAAGCCTAGGATTTACCTTGGACATTAATTCATTTATTATTCAGTAATCATTTATGCAACATCTATTGCACATAGGATTCCCTGGTGGCTCAGAGAAGGCAATGGCACCCCACTCCAGTACTCTTGCCTGGAAAATCCCATGGATGAAGCCTGGTAGGCTGTAGTCCCTGGGGTCGCTAAGAGTCAGGTATGACTGAGCGCCTTCACTTTCGCTTTTCACTTCCAAGCACTGGAGAAGGAAATGGCAACCCACTCCAGTATTCTTGCCTGGAGAATCCTAGGGAGAGAGGAGCCTGGTGGGCTGCCGTCTATGGGATCACACAGAGTTGGACATGACTGAAGCGACTTAGCAGCAACAGCAGCAGTCAGTAAAGAATTCACCTGCCATGCAGGAATCACAGATTTGATCTCTGGGTTGTGAAGAGCCCCTGGAAAAGGAATCAGCAGTCCACTAAAGTATTCTTACCCAGAAAATCCTATGGACAGAGGAGTCAGGCAGGCTTCATTGCAGTCTATGGGGTTGCAAAGAGTCAAACATGACTTAGCGACTAAAGCACCACCACAACCATCATTGCTACATAGAATTATTTATTTATTTATCAGTGATAAAGCAGTGAAAAATGCTGTCAAACTATTCACTTTTATGGAATTCATGTTCTAGTGGACTCTAGAATATTATAATAAGTGCAAGTGTGAAGAAACCACCAGCTAAACAATGTGAGAAGAGGCTGCTAGCAAGAAGTGAGAAACAAGAGAAAGACTGAGAGATAACACAAAACATATTGAGAAGAGAAGAATAGAAGGATGCAGACATCAGGGTCAAATACTTGATAAACCAAATGGAAAAATGTCTCCTGGATTGCCAGTACTGGGCCTGTGGGGGCATGTGTCCTACTGACAAGTATACTTTCATATATGCACAGTCATCATGCAACTGATAGTGGTATGCGTCATAAAAATAAACAAACAACTGACTAGATTCAGAGTGAGGATAAGCAGACGTATGAAAAGATGCCACATTCCATCAGCAGAAGTAAGACATGTGGTCTATAAATGCTACAAGGCTCAGAGAGCCAGGTTCCTTCCTAAACAGTCTTTGTAATTTCTCACTCTCAAACATGCAGAGTTTTCCATAAAAAGAATATACAAAAATAGTGCTATGGATTGGCATTATCTTGACAGAAAAAGTTTCAAAAAACATGTGGAAAGGTGTATTGAATACTTTATTGTGTGTCTACCCATCCTTCAAAAGAATAGTGTGTCTATTCTAAGTCAGTTACCAATAAGCAAAAACAGAAAATCAAAATATAAATATTTCAAGACTCTTAAATTCCTATATGACACAAAATGTATAATATTCAAGCTACATAGACTATATTAGACAGACTGTTGTTGAACTGGCAATCTCAATGCATTTGCCCTTGCAGAACAAGAAGCATCTGTGAAACAGTATAAGAATATTAGTATCAGAGTTAGTCTGGAAACCTTTCTGATTAGTTTGTTCTTCATTTTGGAAAAAAAAAAATCAGCTTGTATGGAAAGATATTAATCCATAGCAGGTTTGACCCTGTAAGTGAAACATGATAGACAGGTTCTTTTCTTAGCACACATGTACCCCAATGAGCCATTGCTTTAGCAGTGATATCGTCTTTCATGTATTTATATCTGTTTCAGCATAGGACAGTTTGAATATGCATTGCTAAGATTATTTGAGAGGGTATTGTCTTACTTTTATTGCACCATGTAGTTTTTTTTTTTTTTCCTTTTCTTTCCCACAGATAATGTAAACCTAATTGGACACCTTGCAATTCTGCATCATTATAAAAGAACGCTATACATGAACAATGCTTTATTTGAGTGGTTTATTTCCCTCTTCTGTAAGATAATACAGATGACAATCAGCTTGGGAACCTACACATGGCAGATTTTCATGGTACTATTATATCAGTTTAGGTGCCATCTATGAAATCCTATGTGCCTAGTAATAACTTTAGAAAGCAAGGTTATCAAAGGAGTGCCTATTTCAGCAAGAAAGAGAATCATCCACAACTGGCAATCTCTATAGACTGCCAAATTACCCAAAATTCTATTCTGTAAAGCAGTCATCTTTAATGTTTCAATAAAAAGGAATTCTTTCAGGGATAGCTATTGTGCTTATAACTGCACACTCAGAAACTAATTTGCATAATATTGCACGAGACCAAAGAAAATACACTGGTTAAAAAAAAGATAATTTAAGATGAATGGAAGGCTGTTTGGGCCTATGATACTCTGTTTTCATTCAATTATCAAGCACCTACTCTGTGCCTGGCATATTTGAGTCACTGAAAATAAAGATTTAAAATAAAAATCCCATGCCCCAGAGGAATATATGTTTTAGTGCTATAAAATAGTAAACAGACAGTAAGAACAATGCTTCAGACTTGTCACTATAAAAGTGTGTATCATGGATATTTGGAGATGGGAATTTGAGGCTTTAAGAGTGTTGCGTCAAGGAAGCTATTTACATGAGAAGGCATTTGATGAGTTAGAAACAATAATGAGGAACTAGAGAGAGAGGGTATTCTATATAGAGGGAGTATCATAAGAATGCTCTAAAAATTAAAAAAAAAAAAAAAGCTGTGTACATTTTGTGCATAGAATATAATTTAGGTTGACCATGTATATAAAAGAAAGAGAAAAAATGAGAGAGTGCAAGCTTTTGCCCCCCAGAGGAGACAAAAAGGATACAATCTCTGAGACATCCAGTTGGGGTTATTGATTTTATTTTTCCATAAGCATATTTTCCTGTTGCTTATCTCTTCTTAGCCAGAACCAAGCATTTATATGTGTGAATAAGCTGAAGTGAATAACCAAATTACTGATTTTTGGAGTCATAAAAAACAGAAGAAGAACAGAAAATTACACCTGAAAAGGCATTAATCTTCTAATCCAAAGTTCTTTTTTTTACAGATAGACAAATTGAGTCTGGTTGTGAAAAGGAACCTGCCTATGGTCAACTCATTGCATAGTTGAATCAGATACAGTATTTTAAATGTTGTAACCTTATAGATTTTGTTATACCACGGTGAAAAGTGCCTGTTAGAACTATTATGTAGACTTGATATCCCTATTCAAGTATGAGACAGACTATATCCAAAATTCACATTTCCAAAATCATTCTGTTATCAGATGTTTAATGAGCCCTTAACAAACTTATTGTCTGAAGTTTCTTTATGCTTGTATCTGCTGGATACTGCTCACAGTGTGTCTCTTCTTACTTCCCTGTGGAGTATAAACTCTTCTTCTTTGTGTTTCTTCTAATATTTTTGTGCTCATTTACCTCTGGTTTTTGGCACATCAAGCACAAAAAAGTACATTAAATTCAATTTTGAGTTTTCTTTTTTTAAAGAGTATGTATATAGTTAGAATTTTGGTGAAACACTGAAAATCTACACAAGATTTGACTTGTGGTTATCAAATATTATTTGTGACTCTATTTCCATGGAAGAGACAATAAAAATTCATGAGAGAATGCTTTCCTATTCCTATGAGCCTACTGAGTTTATTTTTGCATTCACTCTTAAAATCAGAGTAAAAAATTTGAGGGTTTATGCAGAGGTACACTGCTAAATTATCACTTTTGTGAATTTGAGTGTTTATATCCTGTCTTGTATATTTCTCAAAAATGTAAAAACAGAAACTCAGGGTCTCCAGAATTTGCTAGGAAGGCTAAAACTATGATTAAGGTTTAGATTTCATTTCTTGAAGATTATATTTCACTATATTTTGGGCGATGTGGATTCTTTAGCTTTCTCCCAGATATTTAAAAATATCTATTCAGCAAATTATTTGTTTACAGTTCTATTTGTCTTTTGGGTCTAAGCATTTAGCTCACCTTCTAGTAAAAGTAGGAGCATCACTGTAATTTCCACTGGAGATAATATAAAAAACTGCCAAATGAAGCTAATTAAAATAGAAATAAAATAAGCAATCTATAAAAAGGTTGAATGCTACAGAAAAGTTCAATAAGCTGTGGATGGAAAATATCTATTTGGATATATATATATATATATATATATGCAATAGTCATTTTATCAGACAGTGGGAAAGGAACTCAAATTATAGCACTAGAAATCAATGGTGATTTAGCATATAGCACTTTTAAGAAATATGGTAGTATTTGTTGTTGTTTAGTCATTAAGTTGTGTCTGACTCATTTACAATCCCATGGACTGTAGCCTGCCAGGCTCCTCTGTCCATGTGATTTCCTAGGCAAGAATACTGGAGTGGGTTGCCATTTCCTTCTCCAAGGGATCTTCCCAACCCAGGGATTGAATTCATGTCTCCTGCACTGGCAAGTGGAATCTTTACCAGTGAACCACCAGAGAAGCTTCGACTGCAGTAAGTGCTTAGCTTCTTCAGTTGTATCCAACTTTTTGTGACCTCATGAATGTTAGCCTGCCAGGGTCCTCTGGCCATGGGATTCTCTAGGCAAGAATACTGAAGTGGGTTGCCCTGCCCTCATCCATGGGATCTTCCCAAAATAGGGAACAAACCCTTGTCTTTTAAGTCTCTTGCATTGGCAGGTGGGCTTTTTTTTTTTTTTTAACCACTAGCCTTACAAATAGCTTTGAAAAGAAGAGAGGTCAAAAGCAAAGGAGAATAGGAAAGATATAAGCATCTGAATAGAGAGTTCCAAGAATAGCAAGAAGAGATAAGAAAGCCTTCTTTAGCGATCAATGCAAAGAAATAGAGGAAAACAACAGAATGGGAAAGATTAGAGATCTCTTCAAGAAAATTAGAGATATCAAGAGAACATTTGATGCAAAGATGGGCTCAATAAAGGACAGAAATGGTCTGGACCTAACAGAAGCAGAAGCTATTAAGAAGAGGTGGCAAGAATACATGGAAAAACTGTACAAAAAAGATCCTTACAACCCAGATAATCATGATGATGTGATGACTAATCTAGAGCCAGACATCTTGGAATGTGAAGTCAAGTGGGCCTTAGAAAGCATCACTACGAACAAAGCTAGTAGAGGTGATGGAACTCCAGTGGAACTGTTTCAAATCCTGACAGATGATGCTGTGAAAGTGCTGCAATCAATATGCCAGTAAATTTGGAAAACTCAGCAGTGGCCACAGGACTGGAAAAGGTCAGTTTGCATTCCACTCCCAAAGAAAGGCAATGCCAAAAAATGCTCAGATTACCACACAACTGCACTCATCTCATATGCTAGTAAAGTAATGCTCAAAATTCTCCAATCCAGGCTTCAGCAATACGTGAACCGTGAACTCCCCCATGTTCAGTCTGCTTTTAGAAAAGTCAGAGGAACCAGAGATCAAATTGCCAACATCTGCTGGATCATGGAAAAAGCAAGAGAGTTCCAGAAAAATATCTATTTCTGCTTTAATGACTATGCCAAAGCCTTTGACTGTGTGGATCCCAATAAACTGTGGAAAATTATGAAAGAGATGGGAATAGCAGACCACTTAACCTGCCTCTTGAGAAATGTGTATGCAGGCCAGGAAGCAACAGTTGGAACTGGACATGGAACAACAGACTGGTTTCAAATAGGAAAAGGAGTATGTCAAGGCTGTATATTATCACCATGCTTATTTAACTTCTATGCAGAGTACATCATGAGAAACACTGGACTGGAAGAAACACAAGCTGGAATCAAGATTGCCAGGAGAAATATCAATAATCTCATATATGCAGATGACACCATCCTTATGGCAGAAAGTGAAGAGGAACTAAAAAGCCTCTTGATGAAAGGAAAAGAGGAGAGTAAAACGTTAGTTTCAAGCTCAACATTCAGAAAACAAAGATCATAGCATCCGGTCCTATGACTTCATGGGAAATAGATGGGGAAATAGTGGAAACAGTGTCAGACTTTATTTTGGGGGGCTCCAAAATCACTGCAGATGGTGACTGCAACCATGAAATTAAGACACTTACTCCTTTGAAGAAAAGTTATGACCAACCTAGATAGCATATTGAAAAGCAGAGACATTACTTTGCAGACTAAGGTCCGTCTAATCAAGGCTATGGTTTTTTCTGTGGTCATGTATCGATGTGAGAGTTGGACTGTGAAGAAGGCTGAGCACTGAAGAATTGATGCTTTTGAACTGTGATGTTGGAGAAGACTCTTGAGAGTCCCTTGGACTGCAAGGAGATCCAACATGTCCATTTTGAAGGAGATCAGCCCTAGGATTTCTTTGGAAAGAATGATGCTAAAGCTGAAACTCCAGTACTTTGGCCACCTCATGCAAAGACTTGACTCACTGGAAAAGACTCTGATACTGGGAGGGATTGGAGGCAGGAGGAAAAGGGATGACCGAGGATGAGATGGCTGGATGGCATCACGGACTCAAAGGATGTGAGTCTGAGTGAACTCCGAGAGATGGTAATGAACAGAGAGGCCTGATGTGTTGCGATTCATGAGGTCACAAAGAGTTGGACATGACTGAGCAACTGAACTGAACTGAACTGAACTGAGCACCACCTGGGAAGCACATCTATGGAAGTATAAAGGAGAATAAAATAAAGCCATTTACTTGAAGATATTAAAATTTCATGAAAAATTAGCACATTAAGGGTATGATTTGGAGAAGGAAATGACTACCCTCTCCAGTGTTCTTGCCTGGAGAATACCAGGGATGGGGGAGTCTGTCGGCTGCCGTATATGGGGTCGCACAGAGTCAGACACAACTGAAGCGACTTAGCAGCAGCAGCAGCATAGGCCCTTGAAAAGTTACCAAAGAACTGGGAGAGATAGAATATACATTATGCAAGAAAGAAGTTAATTGGAGAAGACTCTATTTAAAGGTACATGAAGGAATAGCACTGGAAATCTGTCATTCTTGTAATCATTTTTTGTTTGTTTGTTTATTAGCATAGCAACACGAGCTAAATTTTTCTCTATAGTTGACTGCCCATGATTTTATTTTTAATTATCCAGGTGTTATGGTCCTCTACAATTTACAGAGAGGCAATATAGGTATGTGCAAAATGGTTAGAGTTACAAGTTGGAATCAAGACAGGCAGGAAATGCAGATGATACCACTTTAATGGTAGAAAGCCAAGGGAACTAAAGAGACTCAATGAAGGTGAAGTAGGAGAGTGAAAGAGTCAGCTTAAAACTAAATAAACAACAATAGCAACAACAAAAACAACTAATAACACCATAGCATCTGGCCACTCTTCATGGCAAATAGAAGGAAAAAATGTGAAAGTAGGAACAGATTTCCTATTCTTGGGCTCTAAAATCAATGCTGATGGGACTACACCCATGAAATCAGAAGATGATTGCTTCTTGGCAGGAAAACTACGAAAAACCTTGACAGAGTGTTGAAAACCAGTGACATTACTCTGCCAACAAAGGTCCATATATTCAATGCTACGGTCTTTCAATGACCTTGCACTCATCTCACATGCTAGCAAAGTAATGCTCAAAATTCTCCAAGCCAGGCTTGAACAGTATGTGAACCATGAACTTCCAGATGTTCAAGCTGGATTTAGAAGAGACAGAGGAACCAGAGATCAAATTACCAACATCTGTTGGATCATCAAAAAAGCAGGAAAGTTCCAGAAAAACATCTATTTCTGCTTTATTATCTATGCCAAAGACTTTGACTGTGTGGATAACCACAAACTGTGGAAAATTCTGAAACAGATGGGAATATCAGACTACCTGACCTGCCTCCTGAGAAATCTACATGCAGGTCAAGAAGCAACAGTGAGAACTGGACATGGAACAACAGACTGGTTTCAAATCAGGAAAGGAGTACAGCAAGGCTGCATATTGTCACTCTGCTTATTTAACTTATATGCAGAGTACATCATGAGAAACGCTGGGCTGGAAGAAGCCCAACCTGGAATCAAGATTGACAGGAGAAATATCAATAACCTCAGATGTGCAGATGACACCACCCTTATGGCAGAAAATGAAGAACTAAAGAGCCTCTTGATGAAAGTGAAAGAAAAGAGTGAAAAAGTTGGCATAAAACTCAATATACAGCAAACTAATGTTATGGTATCTGGTCCCATCACTTGATGGCAACTAGATGGGAAATAATGGAAACAATGAGAGACTTAATTTTCTGGGGCTTCAAGATGGCTGCAAATGGTTAATGCAACCATGAAATTAAAGGATAGTTGCTCCTTAGAAGAAAAGCTATGACTAACCTAGTCAACATATTAAAATGCAGAGACATTACTTTGCCAACAAAAGTCCATCTATTCAAAGCTTGGTGTTTCCAGTAGTCATATATGGATGTGAGAGTTGGACTGTTAAGAAAACTGAACACCGAAAAATTGACGCTTTTGAACTGTGGCGTTGGAGAAGACTCTTGAGAGTCCCTTGAACTACAAGGAGATCCAGCCAGTCCATCCTAAAGGAAATCAGTCCTGAATATTCATTAGAAGAACTGATGCTGAAGCTGAAACTCCAATCCTGATGGGTCACCTGATGGGAAGAACTGACTCAATTGAAAAGACTCTGATTTTGGGAAAGATTGAATGCAGGAGGAGAAGACTATGACAGAGGATGAGATGATTGGATGGCATCACTGACTCGATGAACATAAGTTTGAGTAAGCTCTGGGAGCTGGTCATCTACATGGAAGGCTGGCATGCTGCAGTCCATGGGTTGCAAAGTGTTGTACATGACTGAGCAACTGAAGTGAACTGGTCTAATGGTCTTCCCATTGATCATACATGGTTGGGAAAACTGAACTATAAAGAAAGCAGAATGCTGAAAAAGCGATACCTTTGAACTATGGTGCTGGAAAAGACTTTTAGAGTCCCTTGGGCAGCAAGGAGATAAAAACAGTCAATCATAAGAGAAATCAACCCTGGATACTCCTTGGAAGAACTGATGCTGAAACTGAAATTCCAGTATTTTGGCCATGTGATGGGAACAGATGACTCCTTGGAAAAGTCCCTGATGCTGGGAAAGATTGAGGGCAGCAGGAGAAGAGGGTATCAGAGGATGAGATGGCTGGGTGGAATCAATGATGCAATGGACATCAACTTACACAAACTTGGGAAATAGTGAGGAATAGGAAGTCCTGGCATGCTGTAGTCCATGGGATCACAAAGAGCTGGACACAGCTTAGTGACTGAACAACAATATGGATAGAAAGATATGCTCTACAGAGAGATGATTTCCAAATTCCAAACAAACAAAGAGAATGTTTTCAGCAGAACAAGCAACATGTTTTAAGTGCTAGAGTGTGAAAAAGCATGGCATGTCCAGGTGGAGAATGTTAAGTTTAGTAGATTTTACTAAAATCTGTCTGTCATAAACAGATTAAACATGACAGATAAAACTAGAGATAAAAATGCACTTTCTTATATTATTTGTGTTGTTGATAATATGAGCAGTGAGTGATCCTAACCTTACTCATAACGTATGTGTTTTCCATGGGAATAATAATAGAATTCTTAAATTTGTTTATTATCTGTTCACTTGAGAAAACTGATTAAAGGAAAAAGAATGGTTTTCTATGATTTCTACCTAAAACATGAGCTTAGAAAAAAATATTTTCATAGCAAATGTACTGTATAAAAGAGAAATCAGGATACAGTAAAATCATTCAGGATATCCTTCTTTTTATATCATGGTTGGTCAGTTAATTATATACATCTTAAACACATAAAGAGAGGTAAAGGCTTAGTTGAAAAGAGATGAGTCCATGACAATAACCTTAGTCATCATAACTTGAATTTCTTTCCTCATTTTATCTTGTTCTGTGGATCAGAAGATGATATTATTGAAGAAAAAAAAATTGCAAGAGCATAATTCTAAAATAAGAGTCATCGATGTATCCCAACAAATATCACATTACTCCTATTCCTATTGAAGAACATGCGGAAAGCAATATTTCTTAAATGCCTATACTGAACAAAAATTTGCTTGAAAGAAGATAATAAACTTCTGGGTTGAGAAGACAACTATTTGGAACCTTAGAATCCTTTGTAATCCATATATTATGAAAGCAAAGTATAAACACAGTGAACCCTCACTAATCCCTTAATCATAGGAATAGAAGAGGAAATCCACTCATGTGCTTTTTTTGCCAGGCTTTTATAATTCATTTAAGCTTACTACTCCTTGGAAGAAAAGTTATGAAGGCTATGGTTCTTCCAGTAGTCATGTATGGATGTGAGAGTTGGACTGTGGAGAAGGCTGAGCACTGAAGAATTGATGCTTTTGAACTGTGGTGTTGGAGAAAACTCTTGAGAGTCCCTTGGACTGCAGGGAGATCCAACCAGTCCATTCTGAAGGAGATCAGCCAGGGGATT
>SJYC01002021.1:0-21590 GCA_006408675.1 Madoqua kirkii
TCCCCTCCTGCCTTGAATGTGGAGTAGCTCCTTTAACCCCTCTTGCACCTGTGCAGCCACCACACCTTGGATGTGGGTTTGCTTCTCTCGGCCGTTGTCCCTGACCTTGGATGTAGGATAGCTCTTCTCGGCCATTCCTACGCTGTCACAGCCTGGCACTTTCGGCTTCTGCCCCTGACCTCAGACATGGGGTAGCTCCTCTTGGCTGCCACCCCCTCAGTCATGGGGTCCACCAGCTTCTGCCCCTGACCTCAGACACAGGGTAGCTCCTCTCAGCCCCACTTGTGCAAATCCCTTAAGTGAAGTTACTCAGTCGTTTCTGATTCTTTGCGACCCCATGGACTGTAGCCTACTAGACTCCACCATCTATGAGATTTTCCAGGCAAGAATACTGGAGTGGGTTTCCATTTCCTTCTCCAGGAGATCTTTCTGACCCAGGGATTGAACCCAGGTCTCCCACATGGTAGGCATTGTAGGCAGATGCTCTACCATCTGAGCTACCAGGGAAGATCACTTACCTAGACTTAATTCAACATTAGCTTTCAATTTTCCCTGAAAATAAAGTGAGTTCTACCCTTGAACTCAAGTCCATTGCCTGCTTCATCAGAATAAGTCTCCAGGTGTCAAATGGAATTCCTTAAATAGTAAAATAGAACTTCTGATGGCAGGCATGGCTAAAGTAAAAGTTTGATACCAGAATATTAGTGTAAATAAATCTCACTAATTCCCTTATCTACAACTGCTTTGGATGTTTTGGAAAAGATCTGAAAATCAAATTTCAGGCATTAAAAAAAAAAGTTTTCAGTGTTTACACCAGCTCTGTTGTGTGGCTACATTTTTTATATCTTGAACTGTGAAGGAGGTATTCATTTTAAAGTACTTTAAAACATGCAATGGTCCTTACATTCACCAATCCATTAAGGGGGCCCAGCTCATATATAAGTAGCTACCAAAGATAACAATAAGTTTTATATTAGATATTTCAATCATGTAGAGTAACAGGAAAAAAAAAATGAATTCTATCCTAGAGATACAAGAACTACCCAAAAATTCTTCAAGGAGAATGTGACCTATATTTCTTTTAAGATGTGCAGCTGTACTCTAAGCAGGAAGCAGATATGTGAGGATAGGGAGTCAGAGCACAACTCAAACCTCTCCCTTCCCTGCCTCCTCCACCAGGGTTTTAACAGATATATTTTCAACACTTTCCAAATACATTTATTTCTCTTTCAGATATCCCATGGCCATAGACATAATATTTCTTGAGTTATTACAAGATTTAATTTCCTAAGAAGAAAAGAAAAGTTGCTTATATATGATGTATCAGGAGCAAAGAACCTATTTATTCTTTTTTGGCCTCCATTTTTTAAGTGTACTGGTTTTCCACTTCTTTGTAGCCTGTCCTCTACTATTGTCACCACCACTCCAAAAATAAATAAATCATAAACAAATTCACTGAGAACCAAGCTATTTAAAATACATATTTACTTTGAGATTTTCAAAATAATTTATTCTTACTCGGGTGGCAGCAGCATTCCAAGAAGTTTTGGCTTGCTCATTTTAGCATTGTCTATATTTGTAGAGTAATATTTCCTTACTGTTTGAAAGGCAAAAGAAATGCTGTGATCTTGTCTTGGCCTTGACAGTTTAAAGTCTTCTCTGATAAGTTTCTTTAATATTTATAATACAGAAGACATATCCTAAAACTTTAACTATTGTTTTTTTCTGAAATAACAATAATCACAATTGTAAATCTATAACTAAATATCCAATTCATGCTTCAGGAGAATGGTTAAACTGGGTAGTTTTCAAGACTCCTTGAAATTCGAATATTGTATAATCTACTGTAATTTTTTTCTGAAAAAGATGAACCCTGGTATGCAGGGGGAGCTTTCACCTTTAAATCTCCATAATTTTCTCTATCCACTGTGAAAAAGTAATGACTTAACTAATTTGTATCTTAGAATAAGGAAAAGGAAGTGGTCTAGTGTTTTCATGTATCAGTGAAAAGTTGTGATCCAGTTTTAAAGTGGATATAGTAGAATGTTACCAAGATAAATACACTCAGATTTTCTAGCTAAATAACTTATTAGCTTGTATATTTTAAAAGATAGACTAATACTGATTATATACACATTTCCCTGAATGCCATTTAAATAACTTGTTACTTAGGGAAAGTGTAACAATTTTGAATTTAACCTGCTTTCCATTCAAGAATATTATTGAGAAAAAAAAACAGAGTTAGAGTTGATTCACAAGCTTCTGAGATTTGAGGAAAAGTGTTTCTTCCCACCCATGCCATCTTCAATTGCCTAAAAATTTTTTAAAGAATAATCAGAAAGATATGAAGTGTGGAAAGAAGGATATTCTCTCCCATCTCAAATAGCCACACAGATACACATACATCTGTAAAATGTAATTTTTGGATATTTGTAAAAGTTGCTAAAAAACATCAAGGCAGTAAGATGTAATAAATTCTGAGGTAATATTCTTAAATGATGTACATTTGTGAGAACTTTCAAGAGCACAGTTCACTTTAGGAGATCAGTAGGCAGTCCATATACACCTAAGGCCTTGCCATTATAGATCAGAGGTCTAGAAACTTTTTTAAAAATGTAGGAAAATACATCTAACATGAAATTTACCATTTTAACCATTCTAACTATTCAATTAAATGGCTTTAAGTATTCAGAACTTTAGGTACATTATGATGTTGTACAACCCTCCGTTCAGTTCAGTTCAGTTGCTCAGTCGTGTCTGACTCCTTGCAACCCCATGAATCGCAGCACGCCAGGCCTCCTTGTCCATCACCAACTCCTGAAGTTCACCCAAACCCATGTCCATGTGTCAGTGATACTATCCAATCATCTCATCCTCGGTCATCCCCTTCTCCTCTTGCCCTCAATCTTTCCCAGCATCACCATCTTCTCAAATGAGTCAGCTCTTCACATGAGGTGGCCCAAATATTGGAGTTTCAGCTTCAACATCAGACCCTACAATGAACACCCAAGACTGATCTCCTTTAGGATGACTGGCTGGATCTCCTTGCAGTCCAAGGAGCTCTCAAGAGACTTCTCCAGCATCACAGTTCAAAAGCATCAGTTCTTTGGCGCTCAGCTTTCTTCACAGTCCAACTCTCGCTTCCATACAAGACCACTGGAAAAACCACAGCCTTGACTAGACGGACTTTTGTTTGCGAAGTAATGTCTCTGCTTTTTAATATGCCCTCTAGCTTGGTCATAACTTTCCTTTCAAGGAGCAAGTGTCTGTTAATTTCATGGCTGCAATCATCATCCACAGTGATTTTGGAGCACAGAAAAATAAAGTCAGTCACTGTTTTCACTGTTTCCCCATTTGCCATGAAGTGATGAGACTGGATGCCATGATCTTAGTTTTCTGAATGTTGAGCTTTAAGACAATTTTTTCACTCTCCTTTTTCAGTTTCATCAAGAGGCTCTTTAGTTCTCTTTACTTTCTGCCATAAGGGGGGGTGTCATCTGCATATCTGAGGTTATTGATATCCCTGCCAGCAATATTGATTCCAGCTTGTGCTTCCTCCAGCCCAGTGTTTCTCATGATGTACTTTGCATATAAGTTAAATTATCAGGGTGACAATACACAGCCTTGATGTCCTTTTTTTCTTTTTGGAACCAGTCTGTTGTTCCATGTCCAGTTGTAATTGTTGCTTCCTGACCTGTATACAGGTTTCTAAGGAGGCAAAGTGGTCTGGTATTCCCATCTCTTTCAGAATTTTCCAGTTTATTATGATACACTCAGTCAAAGGCTTTGGCATTGTTAAAAAAGCAGAAATAAATGTTTTTCTGGAACTCTCTTGCTGTTTCCATGATCCAGCAGATGTTGGCAATTTGATCTCTGGTTCCTCTGACTTTTCTAAAACCAGCTTGAACATCAGGGAGTTCACGGTTCATGTATTGCTAAAGCCTGGCTTAGAGAATGTTGAGCATTACTAGCGTGTGAGATGAGTGCAGTTGTGTGGTGGTTTGAACATTTTTTGGCATTACTTTTCTTTGGGACTGGAATGAAAACTGAGCTTTTCCAGTCCAGTGGCCACTGCTGAATTTTCCAAATTTGCTGGCATATTGAGTGCAGCACTTTCATAGCATCATCTTTCAGGATTTGAAACAGCTCAACTGTAATTCCATCACCTTCACTAGCTTTGTACGTAGTGATGCTTCCTAAGTTTCACCTGTCTTCCCCTAGTACAATCATCACCACTGTCTAATTCTGGAACTGCTTTCATTTTGCGAAACCAAAACTATGTATCCATTAAGCAATAACTCCTCATTCTCCCCTCTTCTATTCTCTGGCAGGCAGCATTCCTTTTCCTATCTTGATGAATTTCAGTACAAGTGGAATCACGACATTTGGTCTTTTGTGACAGGCTTCTTTCACAAAACATTATGTCCTCAAAGTTCATCCACATTGCACAAATCTCTTTCACTTTTAAGGCTGAATAATACTCCATTATTCAAGCATACCTCATGTTATAGCACTTTGCTTTATTGTACTTCCTTGACACTGATTTTTTCTTTTTAACAAATCGAAGGTTTGTGACAACCCTGCATGGAGTAAGACTAGTGTCTCATTTTTCAAACAGGATTTCTTTATTTTATGTATTTGTGCCACAGTTTGATAATTCTCTCAATATTTCAAATGTTTTCATTATTATCAAATTTGTTATGGTGAACTGTGATCTTTGAGGTTACTATCACAAAAAGATTGCAACTCACTGAAGACTTAGATGACGGTTAACAATTTTTAGCAATGAAGTATTTTTTTAATTAAGGTATGAGCATTGTTTTGTAGACAGTATTATTGTATAGATAATAGACTGTACTTTATAGTGCAAAAGTAACTTTTACAGGTACTGAGAAACCAAAATATTTGTTCGACTTATTTCATTGCAATGTATTCTTCATTACTGTGGCCTAGAACTAAACTTGCAATATCTCTGAGACATGTCTAAATATATTATATGTGATAGTAAATATCAAATACAGTATAATTAAAGTAATTATACACATACACACATTGAGATCTGATGGAGAAATCAAAAGCTTTACAGGCAAGCAACAGCTAAGAGAATTCAATACCACCAGACCAGCTTTAAAATAAATGCATGTGGAAATTCAGTTTTCTATTCTACTCCGCTGGTTTGTATATCTGTCTTTAGGCTGCTATCACATACTATAATTTTTTACTAAGTTTTGAAGTTAGGATTTGTGAGACCTCCAATATGCTCTTCATTTTCTAGGTTGTTTTGACTTTTCTCGGGCCTGCTGTGGACTGAAATTTGCATACTCTCAAATTCATACGTTGACACTTAATGCTCAATGTGACAGTATTAACAGGTGAGGCCTTTGGGAGGTTTTAAGTCATAAGTTAAGTCATTTAACTCAAATTAAATATGAATTTAAGTTATATTTAAATCATAAACTTCTTGGGTAGGATAGATATTCTTATAAAAGAGACCACACAAGAGCTCCTGAGTTCCCTTCTGTCACATGAAAGCATAGGAAAAGATGGATATCTAGAGTAACAGGTTACATTCGAGGCCTTCTGAGTCAGGTAGGCCTTCATTAAAATGTACAGTTTCATGAAGATTCCTAAGGTGATTTTTTAATATACTCTTCTGGGACAAATTTTCCCACCTTTATTCTTATTTGGTCTTTTACAATCATATCTATTTCTAATAAAAATAAGTATTTAAAAATTCTCTTTCATCTAAACTCAAATACCATCAAGTGATCCTTTGCTTCATGCCTTCATTGAGAATCATTGCTGTCAATATTCTATTTTTAGTTTCACTGGCTCTTTGCTTTTAGAAGATTTAAGAGATGTTTTAGTAGTACAAGTATTTTTTTCTATTGTCTTTAGCTTTTGACATATTCTTAAGTTGGTTTGAAATTCCCTAAAGTCTTCAAAAACTATTTTATTGAAAAGGTATGGCCTTGGAGATTATACTTAGTTGAATTCACTTATTAAAACTGCTATTCACTATCTCTGAGGATCTGGGAGAGTTATTTAATGCCAAGAACTCTTCATTGGACTATAATGAAGACTAGATGGTAGTAACTATTTAAAACTTATATGCTGTGTTTCCTTATATTAACCTGGTAAATTTCAGCTGACACCCCACATTTCTACTTGCTTTCCATTAAGCAGAGAAAAGTATAACTCTTATAGAGCCTGTCAATTGCCCTATTCCAATTCTTCCTTCTTCCAGAATAGTATAATCTGTGATTCTATGGGAATATGTAGGTGCCTAGACTGAAGACTATTTCGAAGCTTTCTTGAATGTGATCATGTGGAAAAAGTAGAAGCACTATATATACAAGGGCAGCAGTTTCCTTAAGACAAATGACATTACTTATCTTTTTTTTTTTTTTTTACTTGCTATTTGGAGTGTGAGCATGTTAAGTGAGCCTACAGCAGGCATCTTGAATCATAAGTTGTAAGGTTCATAATGAAAATAACAGAAAAAATAAAAGATTAAAAGAACTGGATTTCTAGACGTAAGTGGCTTTCATATCAACCCTGGGCCAGTCATCTGATTTTAAATTACAAATCAACTTTTGTCTTGATAAAGCTGTTAATGAATTCCCTGGTGGCTCAGACAGTAGAGCATCTGCCTGCAATGTGGGAAACCAAAGTTCAATCCCTGAATCAGGAAGATCTCCTAGAGAAGGTTATGGCAATCCACTCCAGAGTTCTTGCTTGGAAAATCTCATGGACGGGGGAACCTGATAGGTTACAGTTCAAGGGGTCGCAAAGAGTCAGACACGATTGAGTGATTTCACCTCACTGTTATTAATATTTTATATTTTTGATTGTTCAGAGCTGATATTAGTCTTAACTATTACAAATATTTAGCTAAAATAATAACACAGAAAAGGACAAGTAAGAGAGTAAATGGGTCAAGAAAATATAGTTGCAAATCATAGCTCAACTTTTAATTTGAATGACAATATACTTAAACATTATGTGCTTCAACTTACACATTTTAAAGCAAAAATAATAATAATGATAATAGTAATAAAAATAATAAGATATACCCCATATAAATGTAAAGATTAAATGAGATAAATCACATGCAGAGTTTAGAACAGGAGTCAGTAAATTAAGGCCCAAATTCCATACATGGCCTGTGTGTCATGTCTTATACTCTGTTTCTGTGAGTAAAGTTTTGTTCAAACACAACCACATCATTTGTTTATGTATTGGTTTTGTTACTTTCGTGCTAGAATGGCAGAGTTACATAGTTGAAGCAAATACTTTATGGCCCACAGAGCCTAAAGTATTTCTTATTTGGCCTTTTACAGAAAAAGCCTATATACCCCTAACTGAGGACACAGAAACTGATCATTCTATTATACATTTTTCTCTATGAAATCTTTTAGTAAGATATCATCTTGCCTGGAAAATGAATATATCACCAATCAACACTCAATTTTGCATATGCTTAGGTGTGGCTTTTGAGTGATAGATATAAGATTTTACTAATTCAACAGTACTTATTGACCTTTGAGGCCTATGGAATCTATCTACTGAATGCTACTTATAGTCTATAGCATCAGAACAGAGAACAACAGATTGATCAATACCATATGAAACCCTTAATTCATCAATTACTATCATGGGTTAGAAAGCCAGCCTGCATATAAGTTCTTTCCCAACCAATGCAAGATTTTTCTCCTTATGGCATGCAATACACTAACACATATTAGAAGGCTGCCAGGAGTAATCAATTGCTTTAAATTCAATTGAACTGATATACTTCAGGCACTAAAAATCAATGATTCAAATGAAAGAAGTACCCTACAAAAATAACTTGTGGAAATGTTTAAAAATCCAGCTCCTTCTTAAACAGCTAATGCATCAATGGATTTGAAGGAATCTTATTTGCCTTAAGGGCTTCCCTGGTGGTTCAGAGGTTAATGAAGGAGACCTGGGTTCGATCCCTGGGTCAGGAAGATCCCCCTGGAGAAGGAAATGGCAACCCACTCCAGTATTCTTCCCTGAAGTCTCCATGTAACTCTTTCCATACATCTCACCCTCTCTTCCCCTCTCCCCAGGTCCAAAAGTCTATCCTCTATGTCTGTTTCTCCACTGTTGCCCTGTAAATAAGTTCTTCAGTAACATTTTTCTAGGTTTTGTAAACACGTTCTACTGCTGCTAAGTCACTTCAGTCGTGTGTGACCCCATAGATGGCAGCCCACCAGGCTCCCTCGTCCCTGGGATTCTTCAGGCAAGAACACTGGAGTGGGTTGCCATTACCTTCTCCAATGCATGCAAGTGAAAAGTGAAAGTGAAGTCGTTCAGTCATTACCGACCCTTAGCATGGATTGCAGTCTACCAGGCTCCTGCATCCATGGGATTTTCCAGGCAAGAATACTGGAGTGGGGTGCCATTGCCTTCTCCAAACACGTTCTAGAATACAGTATTTATATTTCTCTTTCTGACTCACTTCACTCTGTATAATAGGTTCTGAGTTCATCCAACTCATTAGAATTGACTCAAATGTGCTCCTTTATGGATGAGTAATATTTCATTGTGTATATATGATACCATTTCTTTATCTATCCATATCAATGGACATCTAGGATGCTTCCATGTTCTAGTTATTGTAAATGATGCTGCAGTGAACAATGGTATACATATGTCTTTTTCAATATTGGTTTCTTCGGAGTATATGCCTAGGAGTGGGATTACTGCTGCGATTCATGGGGTCACAAAGAGTCGGACACGACTGAGGAACTGAACTGAAATGAACTGATCGTGTTTTTATTCCTAGTTTTTTAAGGAACCTCCATACCATTTTCCATAGTAAACATATCAATTTACATTCCCACCAACAGTGCAAGAGTGTTTCCTTTTCTCCACATCCTCTCCAACATTTATTGTTTGTAGAGTTTTTGATGATGGCCATTCTGACCAGTAAGAAGTGGTGTCTCATTGTAGTTTTGATTTGCATTGATGAGCAATGTTGAACACCCTTTCATCTGTTTGTTAGCTATCTGTATGTCTTCTTTAGAGAAATGTCTGTTTAGGTAGGTCTTTTTCCCACTTTTTGACTGGGTTGTTTCTTTTTCTGGTATTGAGTTGTATGAGCTGCTTGTATATTTTGGAAATTAATCCTTTGTCAGTTGTTTCATTTGTTATTATTTTCTCCCATTCTGAGGGTTGTCTTTTCACCTTGCTTGTAGGTTTCTTTGCTGTGAAAAAGCTTATAAGTTTAATCAGGTCCCACTTATTTACATTTGTTTCTATTTGTGTTATTTTAGGAGGTGAGTCATAAAGGATCTTAGTTTGATTTATGTCATCAAATGTTCTGCCTATGTTTTCTTCTAAGAGTTTTATATTTTCTGGTCTTACATTTAGGTCTTTAATCCATTTCGAGTTTATCTTTCTGGATGGTGTCAGGAACTGTTCTAATTTTATTCTTTTACATGTAGCTATCCAGTTTTCTCAGCACCATTTATTGAAGAGACTGTCTTTGCCCCATTGTATAGTCTTGCCTCCTTTGTCATAAATAAGGCACCCATAGGTGCATGGGTTTTTTTCTGGGCTATTGTCTTGTTCCATTGGTCTATATTTCTGTTTTTGTGCCAGTACCATACTGTCTTGATATCTGTAGCTTTGTAGTATAACCTGAAGTCAGGAGGCTTGATTCCTCCAGCTCCATTCTTCTTTCTCAAGACTGCTTTGTCTATTCAGGGTCTTTTGTGTTTACATACGAATTGTGAAAAATTTTGTTCTAGTTCTGTGAAAAATGCCTTTGGTAATTGGATAAGGATTGCATTAAATCTGTAGATTGCGTTTGATAGTATAGTCATTTTCACAATACTGATTCTTCCTACCCAGAAGCATGAAATATCTCTCCATCTGTTTATATCATCTTTGATTAATTTCATTAGTATCTTATACTTTTCTGTGTAGAGTGCTTTCATCTCCTTAGGTAAATTTATTCCTAGATATTTAATTATTTTTGTTGCAATGGTGAATGGGATTGATTCCTTTTGGTATCATGGTGATGGTGGCCTCGAATAATGAGTTTGGAAGTGTTCCTTCCTCTGCAATTTTTTGAGAGAGTTTTAGAAGGCTAGGCATTAGCTCTTCTCTAAATGTTTGATGGAATTCTCCTGTGAATCCATCTGGTCCTGGGTTTTTGCTTTTGGGGAGATTTTTGATCACAGCTTCAATTTCAGTACTTGTAATTGGGTTCTTCATAATTTTTATTTCTTCCTGGTTCAGTCTTGGAAGATTGAACTTTTCCAAGAATCTATCCATTTCTTCCAGGTTATCCACTTTATTGCTATAGAGTTCTTCATAATAGTCTGTTATAATCATTTGCATTTCTACATTGTCCATTGTAACCTCTCCTTTTTCATTTCTAACTTTGTTGATTTGATTCTTCTCTGTTTATTTCTTTCTTTTTTTTTTTTTTCTTGATGAGTCTGGCTAAGGGTTTGTCAATTTTGTTTATCTTGTCAAAGACACAGCTTTTAGTTTAATTAGTCTTTACTATTGTTTCTTTCATTCTTTTTTAAATTATTTCTGCTTGGATCTTTAAGATTTTTTCCCTCTACTATTTTCTTCTCCTTCTTCTTCTTCTTCTTCTTCTTCTTCTTCTTCTTCTTCTTTACAGTTCCCCCCCCCCCGTCCTTGTAATTGATATCTAGTCTCATAGCATTGTAGTTGGAGAAGATGCTTGATACAACTTCAGTTTTCTTAAATTTACTGAGGTTTGATTTGTGACCAAAGGTGTGGTCTATCCTGGAGAATATTCCATGATCACTTGAGAAAAAAGTGTATTCTCTGCATTTGGATGGAATGTCCTGAAGATATCAATGAGATCTATCTCATTTAATATATCATTCAAGACTTGTGTTTCTTTATTAATTTTGTTTTGATGATCTGTCCATTGGTGTGAGTGGGGTGTTAAAATCTCTTTCTATTATTGTGTTACTGTCAATTTATTTTTCTGTCCGTGTTTGTCTTATGTACTGAGGTGCTCCTATGTTGGGTGCACAGATATTCACATTTGTTATGTCTTCCTCTTGGATTGATCCCTTGGTCATTATGTAGTGTCCTTCCTTATCTCTTGTAATCTTTATTTAAGGTATATTTTTCTGGTATGAAGATTGCTACTTCAGCTTTCTTTTGCTTTTCATTTACATGGAATATATTTTTCCATTCTCTCACTTTCATTCTATATGCGTATTGAGGTATGAAGTGAGTTTCTTGTAGACCGCATGTATATGGGTCTTATTTTTTTATCCATTCAGCCAGTCTTTGTCTTTTGCTTGAAGCATTTAATCTATTGACATTTAAAGTAATTATTGCTATATATGTTCCTATTGCCATGCTCTGATTTTGATTGCAAAACTTTTCAGGTTGATTAAAATGAGTCTATCAGTCATTACACTAGTACTTTTAAACTAAAATCAGATTTTGTACCCCAAGAAATATTTCCAGACATTACAGCATTTCTCATTATATTATGTAAGCACTTAAGTTGAAGCTTAGCTCTTTAATGAAATCCTGAAAAGTGAAAGTGAAAGTGAAGTCGCTCAGTCATGTCTGACTCTTTGCAACCCCATAGACTGTAGCCTACCAAGCTCCTCTGTCCATGGGATTTTCCAGGCAATAGTACTGGAGTGGATTGCCATTTCCTTCTCCAGGGGATCTTCCCAACCCAGGGCTCAAACCCGGGTCTCCCACATTGTAGACAGACGCTTTACCATCTGAGCCAGCAGGAAAGACAGGCTCCTCTGTCTATGGAATTCTCCAGGCAGGAATATTGGAGTGGGTTGCCCTTCCCTTCTCCAGGGAATCTTCCTGACTGAATGATCAAACCCAAGTTCAATTTAACTTGATTCAATAATCATTTATTTTGTTCAACATATGTCAAAATATTCTGTCACTTTCAGATGTAGGTTTAAATTACTCATGGTTTCTCCTCTCATATAGATAAAAAAGCAATTTTATTGCCTTCTCCTATATATATATATATATGAAGTGAAAGTGAAAAGTGAAAATAAAGTCGCTCAGTCATGTCTGACTCTTTGCGACCCCATAGACTGTAGCCTACCAGGATCCTCTCTCTCTCTCTCTCTCTCTCTCTCTATATATATATATATATATATATATATATATAGTTAAAAGAGAAAGGGTAACCCATTCCAGTATTCCAGCCTGGAGGGTCCTCATGGACGGAGGAGCCTGGCAGGATACAGTCCATGGGATGGCAAAGAGTTAGACATGACTGAGTGACTAAGCAGAGCACACAGAAAATTTGAAGAACAAACATAAGTAAATATTAAAATAACTGAAATGAAAAAATAAATTCAGTTCAGTTGCTCAGTGGTGTCCAACTTCTTTGACCCTTTGGATTACAGCATGGCAAGCTTCCCTGTCCATAACTAACTCCACGAGCTTGTTCAAAGTCATGTCCATTGACTTGGTGATACCATCTAACAGTCTCCTTCTCTGTCATCCCCTTCTTCTTCTGCCTTCAATCTTTCCTAACATCAGGGTCTCTTACAATAAATCACTTCTTCGCATCAGGTGTCCAAAGTATTGGAGCATTACCTTCAGCATAAGTCCTTCTAATGAATATTCAGGACTTATTTTTTTTAGGACTGACTGGTTTGATCTCCTTGCAGTCCAAGGGACTCTCAAGAGTGTTCAGCACCATAGTTCTTTGGCGCTCAGCTTTCCATATCGTCCAACTCTCACATACATACATGACTACTTAAAAAACCGTAGCTTGAACATGATGAGCCTTTGTCAGCAAAGTAGTGTGGCTGCTTTTTAATTGCTGTCTAGGTTGGAAATAGCTTTTCTTCCAAGGAGCAACTGTCTTTTAATTTCATATCTGTAGTCACCATCTGCAGTGATTTTTGCACACAAAGAAAGAAAGTCTGTCACTTTTTCCATGGTTTCCCAATTATTTGCCTTGAAGTGATGGGATCAAATGCTATGATCTTAGGTTTTTGACTGTTGAGATGTAAGCCAACATTTTCCCTCTCCTCTTTCAATTTCATCAAGAAGCTCTTTAGTCCTCTTTGCTTTCTGCCATAAGGGAGGTGTCATCTACTAAACTGAGGTTATTGATATTTCTCCCACCAGTCTTAATTCAGGCTTGTACTTCTTCCAGCCCAGCATTTTGCATGATGTATACTGCATATGAGTTAAATAAGCAAGGTGACAATATGCAGCCCTGACATACTACTTTCCCAATTTGGAGCAATTCCATTGTTCCATATCCAGTTCAAACTGTTGCTTTTTGACCTGCACGCAGATTTCTCCGGAGGCAGGCAAGGTGTTCTGGCATACCCATCTCTTTACTTTCCACAGTTTGTTATGATTCACACAGTCAAAGTCTTTGGTGTAGCCACTAAAGCAGAAATAGGTGTTTTTCTGGAACTCACTTACTTTTCTGATGATCCAACACATGTTGATAATTTGCTCTCTGGTTCCTGTGCCACTTCTAAATCAAGCTTGAACGTCTGGAAGTTTTTCAGTTCATGAACTGCTGAAGCCCGTCTTGGAGAATTTTGAGCATTACTTCGCTAGCATGTGAGATGAATTCATTTGTATGGTAGTAGAGCATTCTTTGGCATTGCTTTCTTTGGGACTGGAATGAAAACTGCCCTTCCAGCCCTGTGCCCCCTGTTGAGTTTTCCAAATTTGCTCGTATATTGAGTGCAGTACTTCACAGCATCATATTTTAGGATTTGAAGTAGCTCAACTGGAATTCCATCCCTTTTCCTAGCTTTGTTCAATGCTTCCTAAGACCCACTTTACTTCACATTCCAGGATATCTGGCTAGAGTCCAGTGATCACACCATCACGATTATCTGGGTCATGAAAATCTTTTCTGTATAGTTCTTCTGTGTATTCTTGCCACATCTTAATATCTTCTGCCTCTGTTAGGTCCATACCATTTCTGTCCTTTATTGTACCCATCTTTGCCTGAAATAGTCTCTTGGTATCTCTAATTTTCTTGAAGAGATCTCTAGTCTTTTCCATTCTATTGTTTCCTTCCATTTCTTTTTGCTGATCACTGAGGAAGGCTTTCTTATCTCTCTTGTTATTCTTTGGAACTCTACATTTATATGGGTATATCTTTCCTTTTTTTCTTTTCCTTTCACTTGTCTTCTTTTTGTAGCTATTTGTAAGTCTTCCTCAAACAACAATTTTGCCTTTTTCCATTTCTTTTTCTTGGAAATGGTCTTAATCACTGTCTCCTGTACAATGTCACAAACCTCCATCCATAGTTCTTCAGGCTCTCAGTCTATCAGGTCTAGTCCTTTGAATCTATTGTCACTTCCACTGTAAAATCGTGGCTCAGTTTAGTTCAGTGGCTTAGTCATGTCCCACTCTTTGTGACCCCATGGACTGCAGCATGCCAAACTTCCCTGTCCATCACCAACTCCCAGTGCTTACTCAAACTCATGTCCTTTGAGTTGGTGATGCCATCCACCAATCTCATCCTCTTTCATCCCCTTTGATTTGATTTAGGTCATATCTTAATGATCTAGTAGTTTCCCCTACTTTCTCAATCTAAGTCTGAGCCACAGGCAGCTCCTCTTCTTGTTTTTGCTGACTGTATAGAGCTTCCCCATCTTTGGTTGCAACAATATAATCAATCTCATGTTGATATTGACCATCTGGTGAGGTCCATGTGTAGAGTCTTCTCTAAACATGTGTTGATGGAAGAGGGTGTTTGCTATGACCGGTGTATTCTCTTAGCAAAGCTGTCAGCCTTTGCCCTGCTTCATTATGAATTCCAAGCCCAAATTTCCTATTATTCCAGGTATCTCTTGATTTCCTACTTTTCATACATTCAAAGGAATCAACAATAGAGTAAATGAGGCAGAAGATTGAGTAAGTGATCTGTAAGACAGAGTGGTGGAAACCACTACCACTGAACAGACTAAAGAAAAAAGAAAGAGAGGAAAAGAATGTAAATAAATGAATATGGTCTCTGAGACCACTGGGTAAATATTACATGCACCAACATTCACATTATATGCATCTCACAAATACAAAAAAAAAAAAAAAAAAAAAAGAGAGAGAGAGAGAGAAAGGAACTGGGGAAATGTGTGAAGATATTACAGTTGAAAATTTCCTTAACATAAGAAACACTAACTCATGTTCAAAAATGTAGAGAATCCAATACATGATGTACCCAGGGAGGAACATGCCAAGACACATATTAATCAAACTGACAAAAATTAAAGGAAATAATGTTTAAAGCAACAAAGGTAAAGCAACAAATAGCATATAAAGGAATCCCTACTGGTTATCAGCTGACTTCTCAATGTGCCTGAAAGGAAAAGCACAATATATTTTAAGTAATGAAAGGGGAAAATCTACAACCAAGAATACTCTACCTAGAAAGGCTCTCATTGAAATTTGACAGAAAAATCAAACGCTTTACAGAAAAGCAATAGCTAAAAGAATTCAGCATCACCAAATCAGCTTTATAATAAATGCTAAAGGAAGCTCCTGAGGCAGGAAAGAGACAAGCAACTTAAAACACCCTTGTACATGTATTGTTGTTCAGTCGCTATGTTATGTCCAGCTCTTTGCAACTCCATCAACTTCAGCACACCAGGCTTCCCTGTCCTTCACCATCATTTGGATTTTGCTCAAATTCATGACCATTGAGTTGGTGATGCTATCTAACCATCACATCCTCTGCTTCCCTCTTCTTCTTTTGCCTTCAATCTTTCCCAGCAACAGGGTCTTTACAGTAAGTTGGCTCTTCAGATCAGCTGGCCAAAATACTGAAGCTTCAGCCTCAGCAACAGTCCTTCCAATGAATATTCAGGGTTGATTCCCTTTAGGATTGACTGGTTTTATCTCCTTGTAGTCCAAGAGACTCTCAAGAGTCTTCTCCAGCATGACAACTTGGAAACATCAATTCTTCAGTACTCAACATTTTTAATTTTTCAGCTCTCACATCTGTATATAACTGCTGCAAAAATCATAGCTTTGACTAGATGGATCTTTGTTGGCAAAGTGATGTCTCTGCTCTATAGGTTTTTTCTTAGCTTTCCTTCCAAGAAGCAAGCATCTGTTAATATCACAGCTGCAGTCACTGTCTGCGGTGATTTTGGAGCCCAAGAAAATAAAATTTGTCACTGCTTCCATTTTTTCCCCATATATTTGCCATGAAGTGATAGGACCTTTTGTTGAGAGTAAAAAAAGAGAGTGGAAAAGCTGGCTTAAATTTTAACATTAAAACAAACAAACAAATAACTGAGATCATGGCATCTGGTACCATTACTTCAATAAGTGGTGCTGAAAAAGCAAGACGCTGCATGTAAAGGAATGAAACTAGAACATTCTCTAACACTATAAACAAAAATAAACTAGCTGAAGGGATCAATTTTGGTAGATAAGTCACTTCAATGTGCACATGGGGAACATTTTTTCCTCTCAATCTGGGCTTTTCCTTTATGGGACAAGCCAATTTGGTTGGGTACCCATTTGCAAAGGGGAGGTATTCTTGGTCTCTACCCTGAACCAGTTCATTGGGAACTAGTCCTTGTGGGGCAAGCCTATCCTAGTAGGAATTAGCTCATTTGTAGGGTAAATGTATTTACCTGATTTAGCAACTGGTCCAGTTGGAACCAGCTCATTTGGGAGCTAGTTTTTGTGGGGGTGGTTAACGTAGTTGGAACTAGATGATTTGTTTTATAGGATAAATAACCTATCAGGGAATCTGTTCATTTGTATGCATCAGTGTTGGAATCTATGCTGTTCTTGTCGAATTTGTCTGTGTTTCTTTTGTTTTGGTGTTATATAGCTAATAAAAATAGGAAATATTTTATTTCCCATTCATTTCTGGAAAGGAAATGGCAACCCACTCCAGTGTTCTTGCCTAAAGAGTTTCATAACAGAGAAGCCTAGTGGGCTATAGTCTATGAGATCACAAAGAGTCAGACATGAATGAATGACTAACACTTAACACTTACTTATTAAACTCAACAGGGATTAAAGACCTAAGCATAAGATTGGATACTGTAAAATGCTCAAAAAAATATATAGGCAGGACATTCTCTGACATAAATCACAGAAAGATGTTTTTTGAAATAACTTTGTAAGTAGTGAGAATAAAAATAAAAATAAACTAATGAGACAATTAAACTTAAAAGATATTGTACAGCAAGGAAAGGAAAGTGAAGTTGCTCGGTTGTGTCTGACTCTTTGTCACCCATGGACTGTAGTTTCCCAGTCTCCTCCATCCATGGGATTTTCCAGGCAAGGGTAATGGAATGTGTTGCCATTTCCTTCTCCAGGGGATCTTCCCAACCCAGGGATCAAACCTGGGTCTCCCACATTGCAGGCAGACACTTTACCATTTGAGCCACCAAGGAAAGGAGACCATAAACAAAATATAAAGAAAACTCAAAATGGGAGAGCATATTGGCAAATGAAGAGATCCACAAGGGATTGATCTCAAAAATATACAAACAGCTCATGCAACTCAATAGCAAATAAATGAACAAGCCAATCCAAAAAAAAAAAAAGAGTGAAGGATCCAAACAGACATTTCTCCAAAGAAAGCTATAGATGGCCAAAAAGCACATAGAAAGAGGCTCAGCATCATTAATTATTAGAGGAATGCAAATCAGAACTATAAGTGATATCACGTCACACCACTTAGACTGCTGCTGCTGCTGCTAAGTTGCATCAGTTGTGTCCGATTCTGTGCGACCCCATAGATGGCAGCCCATCAGGCTTCTCCATCCCTAGGATTCTCCAGGCAAGAGTACTGGAGTGGGGTGCCATTGCCTTCTCTGCCACTTAGACTAGTCGTCATCAAAAAATCTACAAACAATAAACTCTGGAGATGGTGTGGAGTAAAGGGAACCCTCCTACACTGGTGGGAATGTAAAATATGGAGAGTCCTTTAAAAAAATAAAAATTACAGCTATCATATAATCAAGCAATCCCATACTGGACATATATCTGGCGGCAGGGTCGGGGTCAGGGAAGGTGGTGGACAGCATTATTTGAAAGCATATATGCACTCCAGTGTTCACTATAGCGCTATTTACGATAGCCAGGACATGTTGCTGCTCTTGCTAAGTCGCTTCAGTCGTGTCCAGCTCTGTGTGACCCCATGGACTGCAGCCTATCAGGCTCCTCCATTCATGGGATGATGGGATGTTCCAGGCAAGAGTACTGGAGTGGGTTGCCATCGTCTTCTCCAAGCCAGAACATGGATACAACCTAAATGTCCATTGAGGAGGAATTGATAAAGAGGTTGTGGTGCATATACACAATGGAATATTAGTCCTAAAAAGAATAAAATAATGCCATTTGCAGTGACATGGGTGGGCCTAGAGTTTGTTATACTGACTGTAATTAAGTCAGACAAAGACAGATATCATATGGTAATTCTTATATGCTAAATCTAAAAATTATTGTCTAAATTAACCTGTTGACAAACAGAAATTGAGTCAAAGATTTCGAGCACAACTTATGGTTATCAAGGAGGAAGAGAGAAGGACAAATTAGGAGACTGGATTGAATGTGCACACTATTATATAACAAAATGGATGACTGATGAGAACTTACTGTATAGCATGGGAACTCTATTCAATACTCTGGAATGATCAATATAGGAATAGAATCTAAAAAGGCGTGTGATATACAAATATATATATATATATATATATGTATATGTATAACTGACTCACTTTGGTATACAGCAGAGGCTAACACAGCTTTGAAAATTAAGCATACTCCAATAAAAATTACTTTAAAAAAGAGTATGGAAAAATGAATTTTGATTAAGGAAGAAAATTTAAGTTATTATTTATACGTACCCATTTAAGTTGAGATTAATAATGGTGGCACATGTCAGAAGTTTGGCATTTGGTTGGCCTTTGATTAATATGAGTTCACTTTTCTACTTTGAATGTATCTAGGGGCATGGAAGAGAGAGTATTTCCAAGGAAGAGGATATTAATAAAAATCAAATTTAAAATAGATACAGCTTTTATAGGCAGAAACAGTTCATCCCTGGACGCGAAAAAAGTGTGAAGGTAAGGTTTTTGAGAATACAGGGAAGGCTTTTTGACCTGGACATGTTTATGAAACAGTGAAGTAGGATATAAGACTGGCTAGTTTTGTGAAGGACTTCCCTTGTGGCTCAGCTGGTAAAGAATCCACCTGCAATTCGGGAGACCTGCGTTGGATCCCTGGGTTGGGTGATCCCCTGGAGAAGGGAAAGGCTAACCACTCCAGAATTCTACCCTAGAGAATACAGTCCATGTGGTCACAAACAGTCAGACATGACTGAGTGGCTTAAAAAAAAAAAAAAAAGTTTTGTGAAAAGATACGGGTTAATTGAAAGGAAAGTATAATGAAATATCACATTATATGATTTAAAAAATTAATGGAATATAATTACACTTCAATAAATGTTTGATGAATGAATTTTGATATATATATTTCTACCTTAGTTCATTGTGTCACTTATTACTAATGCGATGGCAACAGGTTCTAGTCTTTGCAAAATGTCTATGTTAGTGCAATGAGGTAGGCAAATTCCTGAATGTCAGTCTAATAAAATGCTACATAGATGACTCTACTTTCCTGGCATGACTAATTTAATTTCAATTGCAAAATAGAAACTGGGTTATAAACACACAGACCCACAACCACAGACATGCACGCATCCTGCAGCAATGTCCTTCAAAGAAAATATAATACTTCTGACAATGCTACTGTTATCTTCTTGCCCTTTTCTGCCACTTTTTAAAATTTAAGTCTTTACTTTCCCAAAATAAGTATATGCCACCAATGTGACAGTTGTGCTAGAAGCAAAGGACACCTGTCATTCTTCCCAAACCTGGAGTAATGAACATGGTATGGTTAGAAAGAAAAGAACCAAATGACAGTCTCAAGTGTAGGACCAAATGGAGAGCATGAAAGTTCAGTGAAATCTCCAGTTTAGAAACCTCCAGCCACCATCCCAAGAAAGATCTTATCTCTAAATACATTATTTTCCCTAATTTCTTATTTTCCTGTAGTAATGATTCATAAACAATTAAAAATAATCTTCAAAGTAAAGGACTTATATGTTTATTTTGATGAAACTAAAGAAGAGAAAGAAATGTGAAAATTTGCTTGGAAATCCAAAGCCAAGCTTAAAAGGTACATAAAATCTGGTAGGAGACACTCAAAGCCAGCATTATAACATAAACATATGTGAAGCAGCTTTTGTGAGAGGCTTACATTGATCCAAGCAGTAAATATCAATAGGTAATTCTATAGAATCCCTGCGGCTGCTGCTGCTAAGTTGCTTCAGTTGTGTCCGACTATGCGACCCCATAGATGGAAGCCCACCAGGCTCCCCCATCCCTGGGGTTCTCCAAGCAAGAACACTGGAGTGGGTTGCCATTTCCTTCTCCAATGCATGAAAGTGAAAAGTGAAAGGAAAGTCGCTTAATCGTGTCTGACTCTGTGCAACCCCATAAACTACAGCCTACAAGCTCCTCCATCCATGGGATTTTCCAGACAAGAGTACTGGAGTGGGGTGCCATTGCTTTCTCTGATAGAATCCCCAGTGCCCCTGTTTTTTAAAGCTAACTTTCAATATTATTATAATGTAGCAAAGGCAGATAGTGACCTCAGTGGAAGGAATAGGGGTTGACCCATTTCTTTACTTCCCTTCCTGCTATATAACTTAGGACAACTCATATAACATCTCTGGTAGTATTGGAATAAATTATTTTCAAGAGCTATTCTTGCTCTAAAATGCTCCTTGATGCCAGGAAATGGATTACTGGAACCAGCGATACAAAGCAAAGATAATCTTAATCATGATGCAAACAAGATGCAGCAGTAAAAGACATTGGAATTTCACAATAATTCCCTTTCCTCTGATAAGAAGACTAATGAGCAGTGAAGTGACCCATTGTAAGCAACAGATGGAAAACAGGGGAAAAAAATTCTGAAAAAGTCCATTACTTAGATAATCATCTCCTGAATAATTCAGTGATGACTAAATTGCTTTTCTCATTGCCCAAATATTTAGCAAACCTCATTGATGTTACTTCTATGACTCTCCTGAGGTCACTTTCATCAAAACAAATGCTCCTCCATAACAATTCAATGATAAGAAAAGAACAAATGAGGCTTTCCCCATTTGCCATTCACTGGTGACTTTGAGTCCAGCTAGGTTTTCCTTGTCTCTTTTTCAAAGAATTATATCCAGTCCATCCTCACTATCAACCCCTTTGTCCATGCCACAGTACCCTTCTCCTAGATTTTTGTCCTAATTGTGAATATTCAAATTTTTTGTTTAAAAATGGCCAATATCTCTCTTTAGAGAAAGCTGTGCTGTGCTGTTCTAAGTCGCTTCAGTTGTGTTCCACTGTTTGTGACCCTATGGATTGTAACCTGTCAGAATCCTCTGTCCATGGGATTTTCCAAACAAGAATACTGGAGTGGGTTGCCATGCCTTTCTCCAGGGTATCTACAATCCCAATGGATGTTATTACAAGACCTTCCTTAGCTTTTAAGCACATTTCTTT